>OOFE01005311.1:6897-22216 GCA_900323365.1 Monocentris japonica
TATTTACACTTTTATGCCATTTTTTTTCCACTGAAGCAAACACAAATATTTTTTTTAAGTGTGATGGGCCACCAGATGGTAGGGAAAACACCGCTGCACACCATCACTAACCTCTCAACGTTATACACAAGGACAACTTAACCTGATCTCAGAAAGGAATGTGGACTACACAACGGTAGTCTCTGAGGCGACTGAATTCCTCTGCATCCTAGCAGACGCACTGGCCCAGAACAGAGCTTTATCGTCAGTTAATGAATTCCACGGCCAGCAGTGCTTGCTGCTGCGGGCAGGTAATTAGTTTGATCAGCGGGAAAGATCAAAGACAACACTTCCTGCTTTGCCCTCTGGTTATGAACTCACAAGGGGAAGTCACAAATTTCACTGGGGTGGGAGAAGGCACAGGCGGGGGAATTTTGCTATGAAGCAATGAAGAGAGCCGTGTGTTTCCTGCTAGGTCACCAGTTGGCATAATGGCCTATCCACTACACTGCACATGACAATGCTGACCTCTCTACAGGTACAGAATCATAGTCAAAGTCATTTAAATCAACAGCCATGCGCTTCGTTGTACACGCACTCTACAGTAGCAAGAAAAGTCTTCCACCAGAGCACCATCAGGCATGACAGACCAGAGCATTGTCAGTGAGGAAAATATAAGAGATAATGAGGTAAATAATTTTGGCTTACATTGCAATTGTTTGGCTACAAAACACTTGGAATATACTGCACAAGCTGTTCAGAGAAATCTCATGGACATTTTATGCTTTTGCTGAAGCGGTAATACGATGGCCAAGTTAAATTCAATGGTTTGGAAGAAGGCTGAGATGGAACAAATTTGGGGGCTAAATCGCAGTGTGTTTGGTGGCCCTACAAACTTCAGTTAAGTTTTGACTGACATGGGAGGTGAGTAGATAATAAATACATTCTCAAGTCTCTCTTTAGCAGTGGGTAAACAATTGAATAAAATAGTGATAGTAGCCATTTTCTCTCACTAACGGTGAACATTGTTAACAGTGAAGCTTGGAGTCAGTATTGCGGCGTTAAGAGAAAACTGATGTCACTGCAAGTCATGGATAATCAATCAATGTCAATGTCAATAATACATCAATGTCAAACTAGGCCATTTAAATCAAGATGACTAGTTACAAGGGTGTGTGGCCATTAATACTGTGCAAAAGAGGAAAACAAATGGTGCGACCAAATCATATGCTGGTGCCACCAGTAGAAAAGGTCCTAGTCTTAGTTTAATGAGTAGTAAACAAAAAATGGCATGAGTCAAAAAGGACAGGCAGAAATCACAGAAAACAAGCACTGTCACTGACTGCTGACACAATATTTTTTTCCTTGTAGAAAACCTTCCGCAATTAACTGGCAATGAGATGACTTGTGTTTACAAAACAACTGCTTGCCTATGAAAAACAAAAGATTATATCCATCATGTATTAAACAGAACAAAAACTTCAGTGTTTCTCCATTGATTCCACATTTTTTCCTTTTAAAACTGTTTTCTACCACTTTTCTTCACAGATCACACATGACTTGGTGAGTTTAAACAACACTGAGTGTGTGACCAGCCACTCATCTGGGCTGAAGGGAGCCCACCATTTTATGGAAGGGTATACACACTCTCACAAACCCACCGTATTATTGTGTGTAGTCCAGCTATCCTTCCCTCAGACCGTGTCTGTTGCAGCCCTTATCTGACAAAGTGGAGTCTAAGGAGGACAGAGGGAGATAGCATATCCGTGTGTGTGTACATGTGTTATCTGATGATCCAAGTCTCTCCACAGCCAAGCGACACAACACGGTGGCTGGTAATGTTTCAGCACTGCCAGGTTTGACAATATTAACACAGCAGCACAAAGTCCCATGATGAAGTTACAATGACAATCAAACTAATGTGGCCAAGCTTTTGCTGCACCAAATCGGTGGATAACAGAGATACCAGGGCTGATTAATAATGGACTCTAATCTCCCCTCCAGTAGAAATAATAATAAAAAAGCCTTCAGTGGCAGTGAGTCAAAATCCACAGACCGTGTCTGTGAGCTTGGCAGGTCTGCACCCCACA
Organism: Monocentris japonica; assembly: GCA_900323365.1. Taxonomy (NCBI): domain Eukaryota; kingdom Metazoa; phylum Chordata; class Actinopteri; order Trachichthyiformes; family Monocentridae; genus Monocentris; species Monocentris japonica. The sequence goes on from OOFE01005311.1 coordinate 8,967, forward strand.
CTGACTGAAAGATTAAAAAGCCATAGGATTTGCCTGGCCTTGGCCTTAGAGTGTCATTAAATTCAGCATGTAGTTTTCAAAACATATTTCATTGCACATGAGGGATAATTGAGAAAGCCCTCGCCATGCTGATGAAGCAACTGATCTGAGTGGTTACAAAAACACAAGCTTGTTGTGTGGTGAGTCAGCTCCATAAGGTTATATTTTACCCCCTAGAGGCCATAACAACAGTATTTCAGACAATGTCAATAGGCAATTCTGCCAAGTAATATTATTAAGTGCATTTTGTCATTTATTTTGTTCTGTATACTCTATTATGTTATTGAAACTGATTTCAGATCATTTCCCAATTGCCAGCCTTGATGTAGGTCATGCTGTTCATTTCCAAAAAAGCTGACCATAATTCATCACCACTTCTTGTGTACTTTTTCCAGTTCATACCCCTCATGGATCCAAGTTTACTTGGCAGCTCCTACTAGTTTCTGCCTTGCTGTTTAATCCAGCCCAAACGTTATCACATCTGTCAAGAAGCAAGAAAACGGTGGTGTGTGCCTTCATGTGACGGAAAAGCTCTTCCTGGAATGGAAACTCTGTCTGGCACGTGGACACTTCCGTCCGTCCCTTCCCTTATCCCAGCATTCCAAGTGGAATACATCACCTGCACATGGCTGCCAAGGACTAGAGATACATCATCCTGTTGGGACAGGAGCAGAGACAGGCAGGGAACTAGGCAAACAAATGGCAGTGCCCTCTGTCCTGAACAACTAGCTTACAGAGAGAAAGAGAGAGGAGAGAGGAAAAGGCAAAACTGCAAACACTCAAGCACATGATCAAGTACACACTATCAATCTTTACGATGACTAACATGACCAGAGCGGGCCCATGGCATAAACACTCTGTGCTGTCATCGACCGCTAAGAAGGACCACATAATAGAATTATTATAAATGGTGGGAGTAACTGGTGGTTATGGTTGGCATGGGGGTAGGTGACTTATGTGGGACGTGTCTCTACATTTTCAGCCGCTCTACAAAGGGTTAACTCACGCTCCAACTTGTCGTTTCATGTGCTTATGTGATTGGCTGAGTGGTCTGACTGTCTGCAGTTAGCTGCTGCAACAGAGAGGGAAGCTGTACAGACATTAAAGTCCAGCGTCATGGTATCTGATAAAATACTGTAGTCAAGCAGGTTTAATTGAACAGTTAGTCATGTGTAGGAAGAGCCTAGTCTAGCTGGCTAATTTAGAGCAGTATAGATGTAGGAATTGTAATAGCTTGATAGTAATAGCACAAGCTAAGATAAAGGTTAACTTGCTGATCTAGGTAAGCAAACATATTTGTCAAGATTGCTGTACAGTTTCAAATCCTGTCTGCGTGTTTGATTAACTCTGCAAGGTTTCCAGCAGCACTTTATAGGCATTGTATTTGTCCATTTCATTGGGACCAAAGTATCATCAACTGAATTGAGTTTTTGAATTGGGCTGCAGCTGCTTCCTTGTTCATAGTGAACCTGTTTAAACGAAGGGCCAAGTCACTGGACAAGCCAGCAGGCCTAACTCTAATGGTGGCCACTCCATAGATGAGTGATGGGATTTGAACATTGATGGTAATACCCTTTGCTTCCCCCGCTAACCTCCCTCGCTATAAATCCTGGTAGCGAAAAATGAGATGACAATCAATTGAGAGGTGGGGGTAGATGACCAGAGACCTTCTGGGAAACAATTCGCTTTCTGCAGTTTCCGGGATGAGGCACCCACACAATTATAACTGAAGACCATTCATCATAAAAATCAAAACACACACACACACAAGCAGGCTCACATGGCACACACATGGCAAGCACAAGAATGCACACACACACACAAACACGCAAACAGTCTAAAAAATATACGCAACATGAAATAGAATGAGAGAACCATGTGACATTCTATCAAAACTCATTTTTTATTATTATTGCTACTTCCAGACATTATCCAGGCGAGTGGTGAGCATGCTTAAGAAACAATGATATATACATTATCATTCAGTATCATTCAGTAGGTGGCATGCTTTCTTTAATAGACAGTGCAGCAGAAAGTGACAGGTAAGATAACAGAGAAAGGGTGAATGATATGCGACAAAGCACATAACTGAGACTCAAACCCATAATGTTGTGAGTAAATGGGGTGAACTTTAACCCACCAGGTCACCCCAAGGTGCCCCTTTCTTCCCTTGGGAGTCTGAGTGCAGTTCACTCACTTTGACAGTTCACTCTATAAAAATACAGTATTCACAAGTGGTGAGGTTATTAAATGGACATGCATGTCAGCGTGTGAGAACTTTGGGGCAGATGACATGACACCATTATCTAGAATGACAATGGAGGCCACGTGATAGCCAGGGTCCTCATTTATCCTCTATACTGTTTTTCCTATAGCTACCATTACCATAAGCCCTTTCAATATAAGCAGTCAGTAATCCCCAGGCACTAGAGGATAGTGTGCATCATGCATCTACTTTAGCTCTCCACCACCCCAGACTTACAGACTAAATAAAAGCCTCTCTTGCACAGTATTCAAGCAGATCCACATTGAGCGTGAGTAAAGATTTGTATATAAACCAGAAGGACTTCTCATACATCATCTATTGTGATTGCAAAAGTAACTATGCTCAGTGTTCAAAACAGTCCTATTAAAGCTATTTTAAAAAAGCTTATACGTCCAGAAAATCTATCTTGGCCCAACAAAGCCCAACATTAAGAAGAAATGTGTTTAAACCACGAGGAAATATGGTGGACAATTTGCATTTTGCAAGGAAGAGAATGGAACGGCGCACCGTAATCTTTCCTACTCTACTGTCTAACGTCATTACAAAAGATGGACATCAACAGAGAGCGATATGAAACTCATCCTCTATCACATCATTCAGAAGAGCTCATCTCATTACTCATTGTTGTTGGTGGCTCATTGTGCCACATTTCCCCCTCTGGGACTCTGCCTGTTTACAGAGACAAGACTTGGGGAAATGAACAGCAAGCTGGAAGGGAGAACGATGACAAATGATGCCAGGATATATTATTCAACATTCAACCTAAAGGTATAAAATTAGCAACATATGCTAAGATGACAACTCAGATATAAACAGTGTGACTTAATAGCCATTTCGATGCTGTCAGTGTGACAGGCTATGACAGAATATAGCTGAGGAAACAGCTGATTAACGATACAGTTGCCTATATATAGCTTACATTTGTCTATCTGCCTACTGCAATGAAGCTGGAAAAGAAACAGAAAATGAAACCTGAATTAGTTATAGGTGGAATTGAGTGGCAAAGCCTGAACAGCTAAGATCACCAATCAAGTCCCTGTTTATTGACTCACACGAATCTAAAGCTTGATCATCATTCCTCCTTCATGATGTTTTGTGAACACAGAGACATAACTCATCATATTTATAAACAATAATTAATTTGTTCTGCTAGGTCACTGAGTAACAGCGCCTAACTAATGAAAAGGGTAACCTGTGTTTAACCCTATTCTGGAAACTATGCAGTAAGGAGTCTTATATTTTCAGAGAATTCCTGTCCTGCTTCTTCGTCCTCCAGCTGGATGTCGGCTGACGTGTCCAGGCCTATGCTGCTCTGTGATACGTTTGAGCTAGGCTTAAGATTTCTAAACTTCTGAAGCATGATGAAAGATCAGATTCCTTTCCTAACACTGACTCTTTGGTGTGTATGTGCCCCCCAGATCAGCATCTAGGCTCTGGCCTGAGGGAAGTAGGGTGAATTTACCTATATTCACCCTACTTCCCTCAGGCCAGGGCTTGGCCAACGCAACACAGTGATAAGCCTGGCTGCTCTGTTTCAGGGTATCCTGGTCATAACTAGGCACTTTCAAATTGTTTGGCAATTGGTCATAAAGCAAATATAAGTTCCAAATAAAAAAAAAAAAACATGTTCAATGAAATCCCTCCTGGTTAGACCCGGGGCTAGCTTGCAGCTACAAGTCATAAAAATAATCAGTAAAAAGGATGAAATAGGGCTAGCTTAACATATTTGGCAAGCCACATTCAACAACTAACCCACCTTTAACATCTGCATGAATGCATTCCTATCTTGTTGAGAGGAACTGCATTGAATTACCACTATGGCTGTTAATAAAGTGTAAAAATTATGTCTCATCACCCTGATAATAAACACAGTAAAGCCCTTCCATCCATCAGAGACATTTTCCATCTCATCAAATTCAGGGAATGAAGGAAACATGAGCAGTCTAATTGTGTCAACAAATATTGCCTGCTGTAAATAACCACAGACTATGTTTGAATCAGTCTGGAGTGTGGAACTGGAAAACAAATCTTAACATACACACACACACCTGGGGATGTTTTCATGAAGTGGCATCACAGGGCACTCAGTCATGCATAGAGAGCTAGCTTGAGCCTGTGGAAAAAACACACTGCACTCTGAATGCAAACTGACTCCTCCGTTCTCAGGACTGCACTAACAAGGCAAAGCTAAGCCCACAGCAGGCTCCATTTGTATCAAATCTAAGAGGGTCTGAAGGTGCATTTGATCTAAGCATTTCCGACATGGGAGTGTGGGAATATTGTGTCTGGAGATATTAAGATGCCTGACATGCTACCATTTGTAACTTGTGCATTTCTGCCTAGGTCCAGATCAAGCCCAAGACTATGGTGTGACAATGAATGAATCAGCCACTTACAATAACAAGATACCAAGTAAACCAAGTCATAATAAACAGACAAGCTCAAGGGTCATCATCCGGTGTAGTCCTAAGGATTCTGCCAATGGTGTGTACACATTTAGCCCCACATTTAGACCTAGTGGTCTACATGCTGGATATTGCCTAGGCCCTATCTTAGGTCCTGGGAACAGTGAAAGCATTTGTCCTATAAGCACTCTATGCTGCATGGCCATGTAAGTACCATTTCTAAGTATATGTCGATGAAGAGTAGACATATACTTTGTGCAATTGTGGTTAATGCACAGAAGCTCTGTGGTTTACCAGCCTCATCGCTGCCTGTTGCATCATCCAGCTCTCTTCAACGAAGCCAGTAATATCAGGTTCGCTGGCAGAGCTGAGCAAAAAAGGATGCCAATTAGAACAGACTTCCTGAAAAAGAGAACTATCCTAAAAGTAGAGATAGAAAATTAGCTATCGTACAGCATCTTGTTGAGGGAGACCATATGTCTCCTGATACTTCTGTGAATAAGTCAGTCAAGAACACTGTAAAGGAAGCAACTGACTGCAGATTGCAGATTGCAGATGGTAAACAGACTTTAGGAACAATGGGCCCATCCTAAAATGGAAACAAACACAATTAGGCAAGCTATTGTACAGGACCTTAGTGGTCTACCAATCTCCCCTGATGGTTTCCTCAGATCTGTCCCACTAGGCCAACTAGATCAGGTTGGCTTATGTTGGCAAATTGGGGGAAAAAAATACTACACCATCCTGGGAACACTGAACCTCCTCATTCACATTTATTATACAGTAGCTCAGTGGTCTACCAGCCTCCAGTGGATATTGTATTTCCCAACCAAGTGGATGGAAAATAACAATAAAAGAAGATAAAAGGAAAAATTAACACATCTTAACACTGAACCTACGCAATTAGCTATTGTACAGAGCCATGCCTCAGTGATCTACCAGCCTCACCCAAGTGGCTAGACTTCCATTATTCCAGCTAGGGACAGCTAAGACCTCAGTGTTTCCCATGCATAGGCTAATCTGTGGTGCACCACCACAATATCAGCACGGCCGGCACAAAATATTAAGTTGGACAATGAATAGAAATTGAACTAAATCAATCTCGAATGCTGCACCTAAGAAGTGCGCATCATGGTATGTTCTCTGTCACACCAGAGACTAATCTCGAACCTGGGGCACTTACTCAGCTGTTGCTTGTAAACACACAGTGGGCATGCACCTTTTTTCCTCATCCGCTTGTGGGAGACAGACATTACCTGCTAGACGGATAAGGGTGCAGTCTGACCTCAAAACAAGTTGTCTGACAAAAACCTAGAAAAATAAAAATCTATAACAGAAGGGCTTGAACAGAGGAAAATTCATATTTTGGAATGGCCTCACCCCTATTGAAATGTTGTGGCATGACCGGAAGCAAGCCAAAATACCTCCTAACTGATGTGCAGGTCTGATCAGCAACTACAAGAAATGTTTGGCTGCTAAAGGAGGTTCCATCAGTTACTGTTGTGTTTTATTTGTTGAATCACATTGTGTTGATCTATTTAAGCTACACAATAAACTATTATACAGTATATATTTGAGACCAAGTAAAAATGGGAATCAGATTTTCAGGAAAGGCATCCTGACACCGAAAAGGTACATCTAGTTAATGTATAGGAACTCAGATCTACCATCCTCTCCCAATGATCACCAGTTTTCCCAAGCTCTGTAGAGTCTGCATCAAGTTGGCTGGCAGCCCTCTGCCAGGGGCTTTGGCCAATACTGAGGATTAAAACCCTGTAACTCTATAAATACACATAGCAGACCAACGTCAGCAACCAGCCAGCCGCTACACTCGCATCTCACTGCTGGGATGGCTGGCGTGTTTTTTCTCTTTTTCTGCGTCTCCCTTGCTTTCACTCTCTCCCTCTGAGTTTCTGTTCTTTTAGTCTCTCTCACACTCTGTTTTCCTATGTTTCTTCTGCATCTCTCGCTGTTTCTCTTGCTCCCTCTTCTTCATCTCTCCCTTTCCCCTCATTTCTCACTCTCTCGCTTGGCAGGGCCTCTTAATTGGAAACAAGCTGTGAGAGGGCTTTCAGTCTGAGGTTAAAATTGCATCTGCCCTGCCTCCTGCTGTGTCTTTTTTGCTCTCTTTTGGCTGTATTACAGGCGTACACAGTGGCTGACTGCAAATATATGAAGGATGGAGAGTGTGGGGAAGAGGGAAGAATAGGGTTGAGTGTACCCATGAAATGGCAAATGGGCTAAATAGACAAAAACAAAGAAAAAGATTACTTTCCACATTAAAGATTCTATTCCACATTACTGCAGCACATTTGTTAGCTGATACTTTCCTACTACAGGCCCAAACGTGGGATCTTTTTACAAAGGAAGAATGCCATAATTTCTCCTGATCTGATTTTCCAACTCACTCTTAGCATAGCCAACAGCTCCTCGTCACTGGTAATGTAGATGTGTAAGTTTGTTTCATCAAGTGGATGAGCAATGTTCATGGTGCCAAAGGAATGCAGGAATCCCAGGTAACAAAATACCCTCCCTTCGCTAAAGAGCCTATAGCTCACTGGCAGAGTCCCCATTCCAGTCACCACTAACGGAAACAAAATGAGCTGAAAGATGTAGGTACTGAAGGATTTAGGCTTGATAAAAGACAGTTGTTTCACTGTTTAGTATAGTTTCAGTCTGTTATCTAGGTTGTTTCTGTAAAGAACTTACCATCTTTTTCCCCTATGTATGTCATATATGTGTATATATGTGTGTTATTTTACCTTTACCTTTTACCAAGCGCCACCAGAAAAGTGCTATAGAAATAAAGTTTATTATTATTTAGTAGTAGTAGTATTAAGACTGGAAATTGGAGTTAATAAAAACAGGCTAACAAGCTAATATTGCTAATGACACAATATAACAAGACAATATACAATACACTTAATACACTTGTCAATAAGTAATGAATTTTTTTCAAATATGCCCACACACAGTGCATCAATAACTCCCACACACAGGCCACAGTCAACATCTGGAGAATAAAATCTCAACTACTACACAGGAATTACATGGCTATTACATGGTCATTATGGTGAGAGGCTGCATTCAGCCTGTCACAACTTCCTTGTTGTCAGTGGGAGAGGATAAGGGGGATTTGTTGTACAAAGGGCCACAGCCAGGCACAGAAACTATTACTTCCACCCAGTTAGACCACAGACTGCACTGTCTGACCCATAGGGCTGCATAACAGGAGGCTGTAACTCACACACGTCAGAGAGTCACACAAACAGCAGACCAGTGGAAAGTAGTCTTTACATGGTCGACCCTGAAATTTGTTCATTGATTTATTCTTCTTGCAAGCAAGTCAGTGGTGTACGAAAAAAGCCTAAATCAAGCACACCTACAAATAACAAATAGGCCCATGTCTTCACCCAATCTGACAAAAGAAATCTGCTTAATCCCAGGGGTTGCTTAAAGAGGACTATTTCCCTTGTTCATCAAGTTGCAGTGAGCTACATGCAGCTTATTCCTACTAGTGTGTTGTTTCCAGAACAGCACAACTCATTTGGAAAGCTGAATCATGACCCAACAACAAATATTGATTTCCTTGGCAACTGACTTCCTTGACTACTGTCCCACCCACACCTCTGGCCCCTCTAGATCCCATTCCCTTGGAAAGCCCTGCGCAGCTGGGTACCAGTCCCTGGATACAGAACAGGCCTGGGTCCGATTACCATTTGAAAATGATTCAACTTCTGGGGATTGAATCAATCTTGTCAGCCATAATGTAAGCATTTGGATTTCCCCAAATGTACAAAACCCCACCCAACTTGTACACCCAAGAGGCTAAACAAAATGCTCAATGTAATAATAATGAAAGGATCTTTCATTTAGAATAACACCTATAAACCAGAGAACCAGGAAAGAAATCTTGTCCCAAGTCAGTGTGTTGTCCTCAATATGCACAGTGTCCGAAAGACAAGGACTGATAAACTAAAAGAAAATTTCTTACTGGCCAAAATAATGAATATAGATATAGTTCTCATAGATATATGTTGTCCTACTCATTTTCAATGCGATTTTGTACAGAGTAGCCAGAGCCATTTCTTTGCTTTGATGTGCTGATGGTCAGAGAAAGTGTGAAAGGGTATAGTAGTCAGCAGGGACAACATTTTAAAACAGGCAAAGAACAAAGACTGGATATAACCGAGGCATTCAAATGTTATCGTTTCCAAAAGTTACTGGCCAGTGTGGCAGGTGACCCTTATTGATTTATCTGCCAAAGAAGAATTTTAAAAGTGTGTTAATTTTGGACCCTGTTTCTGTTTTCTTTCTTTTATGACATCTGTGCTTTAATGAATAGTATACAATAGCGAGTGAAGACAGTGTACTCAACCGTGAGTACAAGGCATACTACCTCAACCCAGTACACCACCCCAGCATCTCCGTTTCCATCATCAGTCCATCTGTATTTGGAAATGGCAAATGGCATGCTTCCACCAAAAGCAACAGACCTGTATCCCCTAACAGATAACACTGACACACATGCCAAGAGGTGCATTAATCCAGAGAACACCTTCCTCAAATGGAGTGCCAACTGCCAAGCCGTCCACTTCCAATTGCATTTGAGCCAAAGTTAGAACACCTAAGCCAGTGTCCAAGTACATCTGTACTGAAACATCTTGGGGAGGATTGGGGAACATTTACACTGATTAGACTGGATATTATGGGTCCCACCACATCTGGGGTACCCTTAAATAATCAGCCACAATGAAAAAAATTCTGTAGGGAAAAAATATGAATATAATCAATTATGTATTTATTAGTACGTCGGCATTTCACAGAAGCATCCATGTTGGCTAACCAACAACAAAAAGATTCAATCCAATAAAGAATACCTCTTTAAAAAGACAGCACTGATTTCAGTCTGCCAAGGTCTGGAGGTCTGAAGACACAATAGCGGTGAAACCAAAGTCTGGTGTAAAGAAGATGTAATAGCGGTCTATTGCACACAGGATCACAATATTGAAATAGATGAGCCCCAATAGAGTTTTTTTTTTTTTTTTTTTTTTTAAATACCAGATCCAATCCAAAAAAAAGCTTCTTAAAATTAAAAAAGATCTGGCTGAGAAATACAATTTGCCTCCTCCGAGTACACAAACCTTGGAAGATTTGTCTGGAATTTTGATTTTTAACTACACCTAGTTTAAGAAATCTTGTACTTAGTATTCACTCTAAAATCACCTAAAGCAGTACAACTATGGAAGAATATTAAGGTAGGACCCATCCAATTTGTCTTTGCAACCCTTTCAGAGCACTGTGAATGAATGGATGGTGGAAGGTCCATTATTCAATCTTACATGGGCAAAGGCAGATGAGGAAAAATGAATCATAGATGGGTCTTGGGTCTGGCCAAATAATGAGGTAAAGCTGCAGGCTAGGCCATTGTAGCCAAATCAAGTACCCCACTGATTTTCATGACTGACACTCATTTAAACTATGCTCCTCGCTATGCAAGCCACGGCAGGACACTTATTTTTATTTCCCAACCACAGACGCTGGTGAATTCAAAGATTCTCCAGCCAGTTTAGTAGTTTTGCATGCCACAATAACTTTACAGAGCGTTTTACCATTTTACTCTACCAGCACAAAGAGAATGATAAATTAAATAGATTTTATTTAATAGAATATGACTTCTGAGCTGCAGTGGACTGTGGATCAAACCAAAGCCCACTAACTTATAATGATGTGGCTTACAGAGGATGTACTGACTGAAAACCAAAGCACATGGTGTCGCAATGAAACTAAGCCAACGAGGGCTGGTCAAATACCCAAAGAGAAAAGCCAGCCTATTCCCTCAATGCTACTTAATGACAGCGGGATTAATTTTTCCTTTGGGTTATGGTTCTGATGCCACCCTTCTCACTGGGTGCAATCACTCCCAGGCAGCGTTTGGCAGTAAGCAGTGAGCTGGCAGAAAGAGGGAGAGAGAGAGAAAGAGAGAGGAAGGGAAAGGGAGCAGACAGCTCATGTCTTAAGAGTGATGTGGAGAATATTATTCTGCTGAGCCAAGGAATGATCCTCCTAAGCTGATACCTACCTACACAGACAGGCAGACACAAACATGAGAATCCTCTGAGGATCAACAGTAAACGAACACATTAGACACCCTGATATGAAAACACATGAGCACTGGCTTATGATTTGAGGACAGAAAGAAAACACCTTTGTCATTCTCAACCTAATCCATATTGCTTTCAGATTCCATAATAAGCTATGAAATGGTCTCTCACCCAAACTGAACTGACGACACTGGCTGCAGCAACAACACAGCAAAGGGTTGACATGGGGGTCACCCACAGCAAGCCCCCCCAAACAACGGAGGGGTCACGCAGGACACAGGTTGGGGCAGTCCTGGCTGATGGGGATGGGCTTGTCTGGGAAATGACTGCGCAAACAGGGGCCAGAGTGGCTTCCCCTAACTGGCACCAGCGCTTTGTCCACACTAATCCACCCCAAAGAGCCACATTCAAACACCCAGCACCATACAGTCACCAGTAACAACACAGCACAGTCTGGGGAGACATGAAATGAATCCCACTGGCCAAAGCAGTGAGACAGACGGCAGTTTGCTCATCAGATTCGGGACCAGAAAACTATATGGCCTAACTGTCGGACTGGGTGACGATGCACAGGGCAACCTTTTGAGTCAATGGAGCTGTGGAATACTGTCTTCAGCAGGGATGCGGACTAGCTACCGGGACAACATCAACATCAATTGAAACATAGAGAAAATGTTGCTGGTCAGAGTTGTTGGCAAACTTGCTCATTTACTTTGCATCAAATTGTTGCATGTGTATCATGATGTTCAGAATGCCACTAGAGTGTGGGTTTTTGTATTGAGAGTGATGGTTGACTTATCCACTGCTGAATGACATGTTTTGGCAAATGGGGATATCAATTGTGTATGAGGCCCTTGTGTATGATCATTAAATCAAATCTACTTGTTTGCCTCTGCAAAATAAAGTTGTGAGGATAATTAAAAACTGTCCTCATGACAAAATAGTCTGGCCAAATGAAAAGGAATCATATCATGGACATTGGGCTATTTCATAACAGTCATCGAATCGTGTTACACTCAGACTCCATAACAAACCCCATATCAGGCTTGGAAATGGTCTATCGCCCAAACTGAACAATGTTGGCATTATAATGCACCATGTTGGGGAAGTATGATGAAGAAACATATATATGATGGCCAGAACTCCACGCCTTCAACTCCAAATAATAATAATAATTTATGGAGCACTTACCAAAATAGTGTTACAAAGTGCTTTGCAGGGTAAATAAAATTGACGCAAAAAGCAGTAACATAAACATTACCAAATGAATGAAGAAGAATAGAATAAAAACATTTACCCATGTGGTGAATGTTGGGTGGGGTACTGACCCTGGTTAGGAAATGGGGTGAAAGGGTTGGGGTTTGGGTTGACCCATTTAGGACACAGACCCTGAGGGTAACGGGTTAAGAGTGGGGTAAGGTACAGACCCCGGTTAGGGTACGGGGAGGGTTTGGAACAACAAATCACAGGACCTTAAAGCATAAAGCAGTTGTGTGGTGTGACTCAAAATGGGTAGACGACGTCTCCTGCTGTAAAGTTAAATGTTGGTTAGTTGAGAATTACTCACTTGTCGTACTCTGCGTTGTCCTTATCACAGCGTGCATCCTTGTGCTTCTGCCAGTCTTTTCCATGCTTACAGGTGGTGAGGAGGACCACATCTTCAGAGTTATGGACATGATATAAGGCGTTCCTAGTGTCTGAACCGATTCCAGTTAGGTACCTCTTCCCCTTGAACACAAGCATGTACTTCCTATATGGGGGAATGGAGTTATGTTTCAGGTAGCCCCTCTCTCCACCTGTCCGAGGGTGGTCTTTGGAGAAAAGAGGGATGGAGACATCGAAATTGGGCCTGAAGTTCTCCGTGCTGATGCTGGCCTTGGCCAACATGGCAAGGCCAACGTCAAAGCCCAGGTCTTCCGTGTAGTCTGGCCATGTGCCGGAGTACAAATTGAAGATGATGTGGTTCTTGCCCCCGTTCCACAGAGAGAGGCTCTGGATTTTTGCTTTCAGATTGTGTACATACTGAGGCGAGAGCTGGTCCCGGTCCAAAGTGTCCAAACTCAGGACAAACAGACACGCCTGTCCCGGGTCAGAAGTATAGAACCTGGACCCCTCAATGGAGGACAATATGTTCTGATAACTCTCTGACATCTTCTCCCCCTTCTGCTGGGGGTAGACGTAAACTTTAAACCCGTTGCTTTCACACATGGAGAAATCAAAGCAGGAGTCCATCCTGCAGCGTTTTCCAGTGTAAACGCCTGAGATAGCGTCCCTCTTCTGCCTCGGCGATATGTGCCCATTGTAATCGTCGCTCTCCTCTTGGCCCCAGGGGCTGAAGGGCTGCAGGGCTCCCGGGAAGCGACGCCACTGCGCCCCGGGGTGATAACCGGTGAGGCTGCGGTCATCACGCCGGCTGGGACCCCGTCTGGATAGCGG
>OOFE01005317.1:4163-16034 GCA_900323365.1 Monocentris japonica
GTGCATTCAGTGTTAATCCGTCCACAGCATGCTGAGAATTGTGGCGCTGGTTACCGAATTGGAACACCAGGAGAGGAAACACATGTATTTTTTTATTTTTTGTGCATGCATGCATTTGTGTTTTTTGTTTTCTATGAGTTTCGCCCTAAATGAATATCACGCTAACCATTTTTGCATGCATGTCACATCTAGTACGGTGCATCTACTACGTCTCCAATAAAGGCTCTATTGTCCTATTCTGTGACAACTTGCAGTTTAACTTTGCCCAGTCGACATGTTGTCTTTCCCTGACGAGAGCCACATGGTGACCTCTGAACCCAACTGCTGACTGACTGAAGAGAAGGTGAACCGTAATGGTAAAAACTCTCTCAGGGGAAAAAGCTCAGACTAGCACTGCCTCTGTCCCACATGTGTGTGTAATACAAGCAGTTGCAGGACAGGAGAACTTGACATTTCAGGAATGCGAGTCATATTTAATTGGATTTGTAAAGTGGCAGCAATGGAGCCTTGGCCTTGGTTTCTCTGTCAGTCTGTCAAGCTTGGTTATCTCATCACTTTATCCTCTTTTTTTTTTTTCTGTTGAACAACTTCCACATTAGACAGTAACTATTTCTAACTACATTGTTTTCTCTGACAATGTAAGTAGTCATTACAGTACTATTATAGACAAAACCCATTTACATTTCGGAGAAAAGAATATAATTCTGGGAATGGATTTTGCGAGAGACTAAAAATGCAAAAACTCTTGAGAGATGATGGTTTATTCCCTCTGGTGTTCTTGTTCCCTCACCTCCTCTGCCTTACCAGCAGTTCTGAGGTCAGAGACCGACCTTGGTAAATGCTCCCCGCTTGGTTCCATATGCCACGTCTGAGGGATTCTCAGGGTTGATCGCTGGAGCCGTGAGATTTAGGGTCTGGTCTTAAAGTTTCTGAACGTAACCTCATAGATCAAGATGGTCGATGGTTTATGGTTGAATCTCTTCCTGTAGGCTTAGTTTTTTCAATACAGGATATTTTTTTTGTTTAAGAACAAACAGTATCGACCACTATGAAATGTTGCACCATTTAGTCTTTAAACCTGCTGGACCATAGTGTTGTCACGATACCCTAATTTGGACTTGGAAACCAATACAGCATTACAGCAACTACTATAGATTAATAACCACTCGGTTAAACCCAAGCCTTCTCAATCTGACTAGGTCAATGGGTTCTCAAAGGCTGATTATCAAATTGCCTTTACATTGTTACCAAGCTCAGCACTTCTCCCAGAATGAGACACTAGGTGAAGCACAGTCTCATATGTCTTCATCCACTGACTTCATGTTTCACAATCATCTTGAAAGTGGATTAAGAGCATTTCTGCAGAGCTCAGTGGCGCAATTACGATGGCCCTAACTTAACTGAGGAAAGTTAATATCCTCCTTTCCACAACATGGACAAGCGGTGTTTTATTACATGAGGTCAACAGTACTGTTTGTTCAATTGAAGCTAATAGTCTGCCGGGCAAATCTGTCGGAAACCAGATGCAGCGGGACACAGAATACATGGACATACGCACTACTCAGCCAGCACTCAGTGGAAATCAGGTCCACACCCTTTCAACAACTCATTTCAGATGTCACTGTAGTGTTGCTTAGCATCTGCGAAACGGCTCATTCTTGCCAAAGAAGGGCCTTCCCTTTTTGAACTTGAACTCAACAATATTCACAGATTGATCACAGGTTAGCCTGCACCGGTCATCATGATGTGAATATGAATGGGAAATCTTTTCTACAAGCAGCCAAAAGCAGGTTTAGTGGCCTGGCAGTGATTGACCTTTTGTTTTTTATAGTGTTTTTTTTTGCTTGGCTTGTTTGCAAGAGGACCACAGTGAAAATGATTGCCTTATCAAATTGTGCAATCTGATGCCATGGTCCTTGCAAACCCTATCTTAAGCCTCTCTTACATGGCCTTGTTGGACCAGCAATCCTTTTCAACATAAAGAGACCTTATCTTGGGCTCTTAGGTTCTCTTTCCATTTCCCTTCAACCCACACATTTTTAAATCCAGAAAATTGTATGTTTTAGACTGCCAACCTTTTTTTTTTTTTTTGTATTGCATTACAAATGCACTTTACTGTACAAAGCTGCGGTAATAAAAAGTCTTAAAGTGAAGTTCACATCTTAGAAAAGCCTTCCTCTATTTTTACCCATTTTCCATTCTCAGGGTTTCTCTTTCACTGGTTTTGCCCTTCCCTCTCCTAGTGTTTAAAGACTTGCTGTTTTCCTTGCTTGGTATATTTGCAGTACTGCAAAAAGTGAAAAGTAGTGGTCTGAATGGGGAAGTCTTTGCTGTCTAATATTTTTTTCTGTCAAAAACACGACTGTGCAAGTATGAGGGAAGTTTCAAAAAAGTAATAGGCCATCATCAAAGTTCACTTCATATTGTGTAAGCATGCAATTTAAGCATTTAGTGTTGTAAAAGGAGAGATGGTCATACACTGTATCTTTGCATGTAGCTTCATTTTAAACACTCTGGTGCTTTAACTCAACACACTTTCTCTTTTCCAGTTAAATGTACAGAGGCTCTTTTAGTCAGATGTCTTGACAGATGCACCTCTGTTTCCTCAGCCTCTGAGCCGGTCAGTGAAAGGAGCGGTGGGCAGAAATCTGGGAGGAGTCCTCTACAGACTCTTTACGACGGTGACCAGGTCAGTCTCCTGAATCTCGGTCTGTAGTCTAGGTCCTTATTTAGGCTAAGCCATCAACGAAAATGCATCTCTTACCAGACAGGTAGCGGTGAGTCATCTTCTCTGCCTTACAAAGGAAAAAGGCAGTAACTTCACTCAAATGAGGTCATTTCCTCCGATATGATGGATATGATGCAGTTTGATTGATTACATATTTGATACTGTAGATATAATCAATACTGCACTGGTGGACTGTGGGAAGCCCTGAACCTGAATTGATTCTAATGTGACATTTTGGTCTGCCGTATGCATGAATATTATTAATATTTTCCTGGGTTTCAATAGTTTTTTTTTTTTTTTGGGGTTTTCAGAGTTAAACATACAGTTGAAAATAGGAAAAAGTATTTTCAATGCAGATATAGAGAAAACATGAAATAAATAATAAATAATATTGTACATGTGAGGAAAAAAGTGTTGCAAAATAGTTTGCAATACTTATTGCAAATTCATTTCAAATATTAGACAACACGACAACGTATTTGTACAAGATTAATTGGAAATAATAAAAAGGAAATAATGGAAGTAAAAGAGGGAAAGAATAAATAAACATGAAATTAAAATCAATGGAGTTTTAGTGTCCCATTGGTCTAAATGCTGTTTCAATCCAAAAATATCTGCATCGGCCTTCAAAAACCCATATTAGTCTAACGTTGTTGTGCTCTGAGTAACTTGGTGGCTGACACACAAATGACCCTTGAGCTTTGTGATGTTTTCTTTCATGTCAAACATTGTTTAATTACACCTGTGGCATTTATTGAGCAGGATTGGTGGGCTTCCATTGGCATTTCAGACTGCAGACATTTAATAGCGCAATAAAGTGATTTGGAACAGCATTTGATGAGGGCAAGAAAGGAATTGATTAGGACGGCATTCACCTCCTGACTTTTTCAGGCGGAGGAGGCTAGTAGTGATCGGTGGGCCGTTCTGGTGTGTGGTTAATGGTCTAGGTTTTTTCATATTTTTGCAGTTTAGCCAGCGGAAATGGCTAATAAGCTGGAAAATGTATGTGAACCTCCAGGATAATGACTTCTATGAAAGGGGGTAATTGAAGTGATCAATCAATGAGATGTCGTTCAGGTGGGTTAGAGGTGCCCTGTCATATAAACCCCCCACAAAGTTTGGTTACCAACAGAGTCTGCTCTCCAACATAAAAGATCTGTTGAAATGGAATATATCCCGGTCAAAAGAAACATCAGAGGACCTCCAGAGAAGAGTTGTTGAGGCTCATAAGGATGAAAAAGCTACAAAACCATCAGTCTGCAGTCAGACAGATTGGATAGAAATGGAGAAAATTCAGTGCCATTGCTCTTCATCTCAGAGTTGCTAGCATTAGTTAATGTGCTAGCTGGTTGGTCAGGCTAAACGCAGGCGCCAGAGAAGTTTTTTGCTTGCGCACACATCACATCTTTCATCACGCCTTATTCATTGTGGGTATTTGATTTTCTGCTTGGATATGCAGCAGCGCCACCTCGGTCCTATTTGACCACAAAAGAAAAAAAAGCCCACCCAAAGACTCATTAACAGGCTTGCAGGGCATCGGTCTAAACATCTGAGTTTCAATTTTGGGGGGTCGGCATGACTAACGCCAGTGCTCCTAAATAATATTTATTCTCATTTTGAATAAAGTAGGGGCAAAGGCAAGCAAAATACTTGCACTGTAGAACCCCCATGCATGATCATGACAGGCACAAAGAGGCTTGCAAAATCCCAGTGAGAGAAGGGTCACTGCTTTGTCACTCCCAAACTGTCCTTGACGTACCAGTGTCTTCTCTAGCGAAGACAGAAAGCCACACATACTGCCAGACTGTGAGTCAAATTGAGAGTCTCGGGGCTCCCACTGCTGCAGTGCTGAGCTGGGCTGAGTGAATGAAAGAAGTAAATATGGGATTTGTGCCACAAGGAGGCCAAGCTGAACTGGATGACCTGTGATGTTATTAAGATGGAGTGCGGATGACAGCGGAACAACCACGATTAAGACCTCCTGAGTATATGTGTGTGTGAGTATGGGAGAGTATATTGACAGATGAAGAACTTAGTAAGTCTAGGCAAGTTATGCATTATGCTAACTGCAGGAAAAGGTGATTGTGCATCTGCTCCACTTGGCTAACTTTTAAACAATACATTCTGTTTAGTTTTCTTCTTACGTGTCTGCAGTCCTCCTGAAACTTACCTTCTGGACTCCTTTTACATGGGCTTCTCTCCTGTGAAAATGCTGTGGTTTTACTTGCAGCCTAGCAAGAAAACGCTTTGTCAGGCTACAACTCCTGGTGTCCATCAGTAGAAGCTGGGAGGAGTGAAACTTGAGATCAGAGCTTTAGGAAAAAAATCTTTGGATCTGAAGAAATTGAAGGGGTCTTCTTTCATGTTGATGCTTTCTTTTTTTTTTCTTTCGTCCCATCATGTTTAAGATTTATTGAACAGACTAAGAGGTTCACTAATTGGTACCTTTTGTCATTCCTTGCCCTGTTTTGAATGAAAAAGGTCTAACTCTCATGAAGTACAATTTTTCAGAGAAGAAAAATATGTACTGTCTATTCTCAGTCACCTTGCAAAATATTCAGTTTTTTCGTTGCAGTTAAGACAAGACACACACTCTGGTCATCTCAATGTATAGACTGCACTACTGTATATTATAACTACAGTGCTTTTTGCACAATTGTGATATTCTTGTAATGAAGTGACCAGGAAAACAAGATGTTCATTTTGGATTGAATGTGGAAGAGGTCCATAAACTGACTAGAAGTGGACTAGTGTTTACTTTAAGGTTGATTATTGATACTCGGTACCTTCTATTTCATCATCTTTCCTTTCTTCTGTAGGTTGAATCAGTGGTGCAGACGATTCACCAGGGCCGTCGGGAGCTGTTAGACGAGGCCTGCCGCTCGTACACTCGCAAACGCCGAGTCCTCATCCCCGAGGACCTGAAGCATGTCATTGTGGATGACCAGCATGGCTTGCTGTACTGCTACGTGCCCAAAGTGGCCTGCACCAACTGGAAGCGAGTGCTCATGGTCCTAACCGGTGTCGCCGGGCCGCACCAAGACCCACTGGCCATTCCTGCCCACGAGGCCCACGTCCCAGGGAATCTCCGCACCCTGTCAGAGTATTCCACCTCGCAGATCAACCAACGCCTGCGCTCCTACCTAAAGTTTGTCTTCGTACGTGAGCCCTTTGAGCGGCTGGTGTCGGCGTACCGCAACAAGTTCACGAGGAGCTACAACACAGCCTTTCACAAGCGATATGGCACAAAGATAGTCCAGCGCCACAGGCCAGACCCACAGCCGGAAGCTCTAGAGAGAGGAAACGACGTCTCCTTTGAGGAGTTTGTGTACTACCTTGTGGACCCGGCCACCCAACGGGAAGAGCCCTTCAACGAGCACTGGGAGCGGGTGCACTCGCTGTGCCACCCCTGCCTCATTCACTACGACGTGGTGGGCAAGTACGAGACGCTGGAGCAGGACTCCCGCTATGTGCTGCAGCTGGCTGGGGTGGAGGGCCAGGTCACCTTCCCGACCTCTTCCAAGAGCACCAGGACTACAGGAGACATGGCAGCCCAGTTTTTCCACAACATCAGCCCCTTCTACCAGAAGAGGCTGTACAACCTCTACCGCATGGACTTCCTGCTTTTCAACTATTCCACACCAGCCTACCTCAAGTTTAGTTGAGTTTGGGACTTAGTTGAACTCTCTGAACCTGAACGCTTGCAACAGGTCGGTTTGTTTTGAGGTGCTTCTGGTTGCTCTGTAAGGGCCTCATTACGGAGAATGCAAAAATTGTGTTAAACACATCAAGAATTAATCCTGAATTGATCTCCAAAGCATCTTAATTCTTATTATAGAGAGGACTAACCTGGGGAAGTATATTCCAAGTGCTTATGAAAAAGCACCATCAAGCTGGAAAACGTCTCTGGAGAGAGGATTCAAGTAGGAGAGGACATTTCATCACAAGATGAAAGTTAAAGCCTAATAAAGTAGGCAACAGTTGTCTGCTGTTTTCAACGGTATCGTTTTGCACAACAAATGAAATCTCAGCATCGTGAAAGTAGTGTTATTATCGCATTTAGACAGTGAATGTCTCCAAATTGACGTGCCTTTGACCTTGGGCCTTACTTTGATTCCAAAATACACATGACACCATTTGTAACTGTGACAGTTTATTTTTTGTACTGTAGGAAGAGATGTTGTGCAACTATGGCATCGACTATTTATTGTGATAATTCTGACTCCATTTCTACAGTCAGGCAAACCAAAATAGACATACAGTTTGTCTCGCAATTTTCAAATAAACACAATTCAGCAATTATTTTTGTTTGTCTGGATACCGGAGTTACTTGAGCATGTTCAATTGTGCAAAACTGCAACCCTTATAGACACCATCATGTTATTTTCTGTTGGCTGAAGGCTTCACCTCTATCCTTGTCATGACGCCATACTTTAGATCGGTACAACACGTCAATCTTTTTATTTCAACAACAAAACACGTGATTGCAAAGATGTTCTCTCTTACTAAGGTCTTACAAACGTGATGACAGGCCTACAAAGTTCAGTTTAGCTCGGTAGCATTGAAAATAAGGTTCTCAGTCTTTGATGGTTATACCGTTTCTATGAATGCAGATCGGTAAAGACGAGCATGGTTCTAAAAGTGCATATCAAACAATTGAAAAGGCCTCATACATAGAGATGCATACACAAAAATAGCACTAAATATCTATAACAGACTATAGCCAGTGGCACTGTGAAGATTAACAAGTCCTGCACAAATAAAATGTCCTCCATGGGACATTTGGCAGCACTAAATTTAACATGTGTGACCCCTCATACTAAAACATTAGAGAACTCATGGCTTAAAGACACAAATCTACATGAGAGTGCAATATCTGCTATATATCGGTATACTTTTAAACTCTTTAGTGATTTATTATTATTGCTTTAATACAATCATTTGCCATCTAACATTGAAGCGTCGACAATAGGTATACAAATGTCTCAACAGTTAATGGTTCTACAGTATATATGTTCCCCACTTGTTGCATCCGTTTTAGATGGATGTTGCCTTTTAAAGAGCTAGATAAGCTTGGTGGTATTGATAGTGAGGCCAGTGAAACGCCTGTGAACAGTGTACTGTTGTTGACCATGGGGAGTCAGCAAATATGGACATCAAAGTGCATTATTGGCGCACACTTTCTTCACCTCCATTCTTTTTTTCTTGCTCCCAAGTTGTTTCCATTCCTATTATTTTTAGCCACTGCCCTTCCCTCTTGTGTTCTATCCCTCCCCTTCCCTTTTTTGACCCAACTTGTCTTGCAGTGTGCTTCAGCCACTTGCATATAGGGAACAGTATAGGTACTCAGGGTTCACAGTACCACTTAACCGAGACACGATCCAATCTGTACTCCTGTCAAACTCCGGTCCCGGTAGAACTGGCCATCTGAATCAGTCTGAAGCTCAGAGCCAGGAAGCCGGTCCCCAGCAGGTCACCTAGAGCTGTGAGGTAGGGGATGGAGAAGTTATCTGGGTCCATTCCCCTACGCCACATCCACCTCACCATCAGGTTGGCCACATAGAGAAGAATCAATACCTGGATGTTGACATTGTGAAACGAGAATACCTCAGGTACAAACTATTGGAAAACAACTGTTACACAGCAAGCAGATTCATAATCCACTATCCATATGCATTTATAAATCAAGGTTTCAATTTGCTACCCTTTTGAAAACTATAATTATAACGTGCTGCGAATAAGACATTAACAGTCGACTTGCACCACTCATTTCTTCAGGGTGTGAACAGAAATAGCAGCATGGTGGTAATATAACAATACAAATATATGTACAAAGAAGAAAGTTATTTCAGGCTTGGAGGTCCACTCAGCAGCAGACTGCTACACCATCACATCTAAGCCAAAAGGCATTGTAATTGCAATAACAAGCGATCCATTAAATGTTAATTAACAGAAATGAGTTTTCAGTTGCGACTTAAAGGAAAAATCCACCCTTAAACACTCTAACTCTGTTAAAAAACAGCAATTGGCGATGTACCTTGTATTTCTATATTTCTAGCTAACTATTTCTAACTTTTTTGAAGGCTCCAATATCTCCCACCTGACGGTACAGATAACGGAAGAGTGTCGAACATAGTTGCTGTGAATCTACCAAGTCCACAATAGTAATTACTAGTTATAATCACACTAGTACGCTATTGCACAATCAACTGTTTATGATTAACTACAAACACCTGCTGCAGTTTGTTTGGTTGACAAAGCAACTTGTGAACTCGTTAGCCAAGGATTTCCCAACGAGTTGAACATGTGAACACTTCCAGGTTGGAGCAATGGCAAATTTTCCCATCTTTTTGCTTCGTCCTACATGACGTGAATGCAGCAAGTTCACATCCGTTCTCTGGGGGTTGTCAAAAGGCATTCTGGGAAATGTAGGAAATCACTAACTGAAGTAGAAGTAGAGAAGGCAGGTTGAGGGAACATGGGTACAAAAAAAAAGGTAAATTACAAAACATCACAAAATAACTCCTGGAATGAACATCACAGATTGATGCTATATAACAGTGTGAGAGGATCTGAGGGTGGAATTTTCCTTTAAAAGAGGGCCGTGTTTGAATTGCAATGTAATGAAGCTGGTAACTTTGGCACAATAACTTTTCTCAGCTATCTGACCTGGAGCAGAGCTGCAGACAGGTAGCAGATGATGAAGGCCGGCGTCATTGCTGTGTGGCCACCCTGCAGGAGGTGGATGGTGTAAAGGAAGAGCAGGTGACCTGGGACTACGAGGATGACCAGGACTCTGGCTGATGTGGAGTTCACTTCTATGGATACACACAGAATAAGAGCACAAGGAACAGGCATTGTTGATTAACGTTTGTGCAGCCAGGGCTTGGCATTAACACCCACCCACCCGCCAAATGCAGGTAGAATTCGTCAGTGGCGTGTAACACCTTCACTCTTACTAGCCACTTTGGCAGGTGGCATTTCCTAGTCTACTAAAATAATCACTGTAGTCTTCAAACGGCACCTGAAGTAATAGTCATTCTATTGTGATACTACTCGATCCTACAACTCCCATGAGCACTGCCTGCACACTATGTGCTCATTCCATTGGGCCATTTGTGTTCCATTCTCATCCTTTGGCGCCTCGCCAGTGACAGCCAGCTGACTGAGGTAACATGACGAGAAGCTAGCAGGGCTTCATTCGTTCAGTGTGGCAGCACAATGTGGCGACACATTGCTGGGGTCAAAAAGCCCGGCGACACAATTGTGCACCAAGCAAAGAGAAGGCGTGATGACCAAACTGCAAAAGATAATTGCCAAGGGGAATTCCTTGGCAATTATCGCCTCTTCAACGAAAAGTGGAGGTCAGGTCGCGAGTGGCTGACTTATGACCCTCTGATGAAAATCATGTACTGCAGCGATTGCAGAAAATACGGAAACGACAAGGCAAAAGGAGTGCCATTTGCCATTGGCACATCCAATTTAAAAGTGGAGGCTGTCAAAGATCATGAGATGTCAAATGGCCATATCGCAAGCTTAGCTAGCGAGCGGGCGAAGACGGCCGGTTTGCTGTGAAGTCCCTGAATCGAATGAAGTCAGCCGAGCTAGAAAAGATGGACCTGCTGTTTCGCAACGTCCGGTCGACCCTTCACAGACTATGTGTGGATGTGAGAGTAAGTATTAAACTTGTTTATCTTTATACTAGCACTGTGCTTGTTAAATATAATGTTAGCTAGCTAACTAGCCAGCTAGCTACAGGCTATATGAAAACACTGCACCTGTACAAGAGCCTGTACAACACACACACACACACACACACCCTGGTCTAGTTAAGTGTTTGTCCCTCTGGTGCAGCCAGCACAACGTGGTACAAACCGCCTCCCATTCACATCTAATCACCAGACCGTACCAATGTTTTCACCCTGGGGGAAATGGAGCAATCCAACTGCATACTAGTATTATTATTGTTATTATAAGCAATGCTTGACTTTGATTCATTTCTTATGATTTAAGGTAATAATAATAAATATTAAAATCAAATAATACCAATAAGTCATACTGCGTGAGCGTTGGCTATAATACTTGATAAAGATTAGGATTATTTTGCAGTATAATCATAAATTACTTTACTATTAATCTTTATGATTTGATTTTTACATCTCGACTGTTTTCAACTTCAGTTCAGCATCTGATTGATTTAGTGTTTAGATCATGTAGCTTGTTAGCTAGCTAACCATAGCATCTGGTCAGCTAACCATCACTGTCTTGTTGTTAACACATCTGGTTAGCACAATAGCTAACGTAGCTAGTAGCAGCTAGCGTTAGCAGTGGCTAGTAGAAGCTGGGAGTATTTTCAACTACAGCCGACGTTCAAAACAAAATGAAATTTGTTTTCCAATATGTCAATATTCCACAATTATTAATTTTGGACACTAAAGTAGAGACTAAACTAAAATTGACTAGCATCGTGATCATTACACATGATCAGCTGAGTAACGCTGCGTTTGGATATATTTCATTTGAACTCCTCTGAACGCGTGGAGACTCTGAACGCAGCTCGCTACGCCGTGTAGCGTTCAAGAAACACAGAGGAAGAGGAGGAGGCTTCAGTTGCGTGCATCTTGCTGCCAACACATTCCCTACGCATTACCTACAGTGTGTGTGTGTGTGTATGTGTGACCGTGTGTGTGTGTGTCATGTTGTGACAACTCCATCTGGGAGATGTTAGGCAGCTATTAGCACGCCATGGGACCGCAACACACACACACACACACACACAAACATGCTCACACATTCACACACAAACACTCATGGCCACACAAATGTGTGTGTGTGTGTGTGACAGGCACTCATGGTAATAAATGACTTTGTGGCCAAGCGGCCTCCAGAGGACAACTGACATTTATTAGACACACACACACACACACACACACTATTATTCCCCTCCGGTGTGAAAGAGGAAGCATGTGCTCTGGCAATAGGACAGACAGACAGACAGACAGGCAGGCAGGCAGGCAGACAGGCAGGCAGGCAGGCAGGCAGACAGACAGACAGACAGACAGACAGACAGACAGACAGACAGACAGATAGATAGACAGATAGACAGCCAGATAGATAGACAGACAGACAGACAGACAGATAGA
>OOFE01005320.1:2173-12183 GCA_900323365.1 Monocentris japonica
AGAAAAAAAGACACCAAGACACACAGAGAATTGAGCTGCTGAATTTAGAAGAGATAAAAGAAGAGTCAGCCGCTCAGACTGCAGCAGCAAAATGGATTCTCTGTGAGGGAGCTGGGAGTCCATGCAGACAAAGACTTACTGGATAAAGACCTTTTGGAACATTTTGCACGCATCAGTGGAACTCGTTTGGTAGATAGACATTTTTGCTTGGAGTGTGGTATTGTCAGTATGGACCTACCAATCCTCCCCGCTGCCAGGTTTGAAGTGGACGTGGACCTGGGTTTCGCCCTCTTCTTCTTCTTCCTCCTCTGCTTCTTTTTGTTGGTGACCATAGTGCGCTGCGCACAGTTGGTGCTGGACCCTTACAGAGCTGTCTCTGTTAGCATGTACCAAGAGGAGCATGCAGCGGACTGATGGAGACTCTCAGACCTACACATTAAGACATCAGATCTTCCAAGTGGAGACCATGAGAGATCTACTCTACTCAAACTGAAACTGGATGAATACTCAGTATTTTTAGTTTTTGATATAACCGATCAGTCTGGTGGGAAATATATTTCTAAACTATTTCTACTTTTGTATAGTCCCTGCCTAGCTGAAATTTTGCATAGAAAAAAAAAGTATTTACAGTGCCCAACAAATATAGGTATGTCATGAATATCATCAAAGAGAATAAAATGTACTTGAATGTTTAGTTTGTAATGCTTTACTCATGGATCACACAAGGCATGTATGGTTAAATAGTTACATAAACTCAAAGATATAGTTGGCATGTGGTTGGCATGTCTAAATCTGTTTTTGCCCTTTTATTGTTGCTGAGAGAAGATCTCATCCTTTGAAATGAAATGTAAATACATTTATTGAAAATGAATACTGTGTGTGTTGAATGGAGCGGTCTCTGTTAATAGACCAGATGTTGATGTTTAAACTTCAACATCCACTCTTACCAGCAAAAATATTTAAGCTTTAAGAAGAGGGCCATTGCCATGTTTTATGCAGCAGTTTCTACTTATTTTTTTATCGATGTGACAGGTTCAGTATCCAAGAAACCTGAGGGAGTAAAGGGGGTATAGGGTTTGCCCGGGATGGAAGGGGAGAGAATAAATAGAGAGGGAAGACTATCACTGACCTTTCCTCTTCCCCGTACATTTCCTGAGCTGTGAACACGCACCAGCCTTTGTTTGTTGCATCGTCATGTTGAGCTGACTTAAACTCTAAAACCCCTGAATCATGACACAGTGGTCCTTTTAGGAATATCGTTGTGTCAGTGGTTTGCAGGCTGTTTGTATTGGTAAACCCAACCTGACCAATTTCCAGACTCCTTGAACCTAAGCATTGTTTGGTGAGGGATGGCGTAGTGCTGCTTCGGCACATCTGCCTGTGACCACTATTCCAGTCACCTCCAGGCTTCTTGTGAAGACTGGTGGGTTTAGTTGGTAGAAATTCACTTCACTTATATATAATGTGCTATTGTACTGCCTTATTTTGTGTCATTTGTGTTTTTAGTGTGTATTGAGATGATGCAATAGGGTGCAGAATCTGTGGATTCAGATGACTCGAGTGTGACAAGGTACATAAAGGCATATTGTTGGCTTGGCAATTAAGTAGGATTTGCCAACATTCTGTATTGATTACCAATGTCTACTTTTGTTCCCATGTTTTCTTAGAAAACTAACAATTGTCTACTATTTGCAAAGCCAATGACTGTTTTTCCCACCTTAATAAAATTACGTGTCTTTGATGTGCCTACCTTTAAATCCCACTTAAGGGGCTCGTTCAAGTATTTTGCTTTGCTTTGTTTTTTTATTCTTTGGGACATTGTGCTGACTACTAGGCCAATACAAGGGGTTAGGCAGTTAGGCCCTTAAGTGCATAGTTTATTGTGTTTATTGTGATGTATATAGTGTGATGAATATAACATGAAAAATAATGTGATGCGTGTAACCAATCTGAATAGTGCAATGCATGGCTTACTAACCCTGACCTGAATTGTGTGTAGTGACCCCAGTGGTACATTTAGTGTGTTTAGGTTTTCTTGTTTTGATCTTTTGATTTTTTGTGTGTGATGCATGGTATCCAGTTTACTGTCCCTAGAGGCCTCTTGGTTACTAGGGCCCTAGTGTGCAGACCCAGCTTTGCTTTTTGATGTCCATGCTAGAATATTTAGTTCCCCTTCTCTTCCCTTCATGTCCTGGTACCATTACTGAGAGTTGATACTTCAATGTGCCCATTGGACACTCAGGCCACTCTGATCCTTTTTGGCCAACAAGTTATTTTTAATTGATTTATCATCAATAAAAACTTTATTTTTGGTACAGCAGCCTCTGGTCCTATTGATTCTGGGTTATCGTATCAGAATATTTGTACAATCATAGAGCCTCTCACCTCCACTGGTAAGAGTAGCATATTTCAGTATTGGTGCTCTACATTAATTACTACAGCTCCACTTGGCCACACCTAGAAACAAAGACATTATTATTGGCTTCTCACTGCACAGTTCAGGCTTATGTGATAAACATAAAGAAAAAACCTGCAGGCTTTTGACTTTTTGAGTGCAGGAAACCAGAATAAATCATCAGTTAAACACAACATGCAACCAGTGAGTACTGAGCACTGTTTTTGGTCTGTGATTAATGATTCCAGGAAGTTCCAAAAAGTGGTACATCTCTCTTTTGATTCATCTCAGTTGGACAGTTTGGCAGACAATTAAGTGGAGGCACAAACACCAGGTCCACCAGGAGGCAACCAGCTTTATGCGCCTGGCCCATTCATGCTGATAAAAAGAGCACAAGCAAACTACTCACTTAAACCCAAGAGAAGAGAAATGCTGGGGCAATCCCTATAGACTGATCTGTTTTTCAGTGCAGAAAGTAAAGTATAAGTTGTTGTATAGTATGAAAATAATGCTGCTGACCAGACAAATGTTCTCCACTTTACATCAGCAGTAATAGGGCACAGATGTTGTTTTTCAATGAAGGAAATACAATTATAATGCACAACAGATGTTATTTTTTGCCATTTCATCATGCTGTGTTTTGGATATTCTGGGAAAAGGACTTTTAAGTTGTTTGCAGTTCAGTGAAATAAATAACCCTTTTAACATGTGTCATACCACTTCATCCAGCTCTTGTAGTGTTCAGTGTCCCTTTCATAGAGGCCCTACCTAGCAGAACCATGAGTGTGGCAAATTAGGTTCAAACTACTTTTATATCTAACTTTAGTTGACTAAACTACATTTCTCTTGAGGGTATCTTTGATGTAGTTCATCTTCCATTGTGAAGTAATTGGTATGATTGATTGATGAAAATAACTGGAAATAATTTGATTTCACTATTTTTAACTCCCAAGAGTGTATAAGCAGAAGTTTTAGTTCTACATTTCACTGTGTCCAAAGTTGTTAAACAGTAACATTGACTGTGATGGGATTATAAACTAAACCATATCTAACAACAAAATTATTCTCAAATGATTCAAATGATGTTCCTAGGGACACAATCTCATCACACGGGGTGTTTGTCTGATATTAATCTATTTGAGGGCTGTTTTTGACATGTGAAAGTTTGGAGGCCCCTATCCTAAGGTATCGGCATAGCACCATGAGGCTAAGGTGCATGCGTTTGGAAACCTGGATAACCCGGGTTGGCGGGGGTTTCTTTCACAGAATGTAGCCGCGCGAAAACACCGCCCACTTCGACCATCCTGGGATGCAAAGCATGCACTCCCAATGTAGCTACCTGAATGCATTACATTTGCACACAGAATGGAGAGCGACGATGGGTGAGTCTTGAGTATTGTCTCTTCATGAGTTTGAATTATATCGCCCCGTGTCTTTTTTTACCGTAAGCCCATACAAGACAGTGCCACTTGTCTTGAAGACAGCTGTTCTCAGTCAATCATCGGAAAATATATTCCTCCAGCTAATGCTAGGCTAACAAGCTAGCCCGCTCATATGCCCATCAAGTCTTTCTCAGCTGGCTTAAAAAGCGTTTATCTCATTCGCGCTTTTCCTTGTTGGAAATGCATCGCATTAAAGTCGCACTGAAGTTATGGTAGGTAAAGTTAACATTAACAATAGCTGCATTAGCCAAATTAAATCGTCACGTCGGTCAGCAAAGTAACGTTAACGCGGTTACCAGCCAGTTTAGTTTGCTAGCTGTCCTTGTGCCAGTCTTTAGCAGGTTGCTCAAACAGTTGCATTTTGTCTGTAAAGTTGCATAGGCAATCATCTTCCTTTTTTATTTAAAATAGTTGGTTTGTGCTGCACCAATAGCAAATGTGCATTTCATTTCTGCCATTGTTTCTTTTCCTAAGACTACAATTTCCATCAGCCCTTGTATGACTGATACGTAAACAAAGGGATGATCAACACCGTCAGAGTGAAATAGGGGCAAGCAGTGGTTCTCCACCATGTGACCAATGAATACGCAGGGTTTCATTTCTCCAAATACTGCAGCAACTGATGTCACTGATCAGTACACCTTCAACCAGAGAGGAACTAATGGGTGAAATCAGGGGTAGTAGTGCTTGGCTGGAATGAAAACCTGCAAACTCTTGGGTCACAGTGGCATAGGATGGAGAACCACCGAGGGAAGCAAGGAACCAGCAGTGTTTGACAAGAATGTAACAGCTGTTAAGGAAACAAACCAACACCAGTTTCCTAGTTATTCAGAGAAGAAACTTATGGTGGGTATTGTGTGTAGTTTGATGTCAAACAAATGAATCTATAACACAACAAAGTGTGGAAAAAGTGAAGGGTCTGAAAACTTTCCAAAGCCACTATATGTGCATTTTTAGTAATCACAGTAGCACTAT
Organism: Monocentris japonica; assembly: GCA_900323365.1. Classification (NCBI taxonomy): domain Eukaryota; kingdom Metazoa; phylum Chordata; class Actinopteri; order Trachichthyiformes; family Monocentridae; genus Monocentris; species Monocentris japonica. The sequence goes on from OOFE01005320.1 coordinate 6,986, forward strand.
GGAAGCCCATAGGGGACTTTATTAAAAGGATAATGTAAAATGAAAATGCAATAATCCAGTTTGCATTTTCATCTTCACATACTGGTATGGGCGTTCTATGACCATTAAAATGAAAATGGAAACACTGTTTGACATTCAGTTTTCAAAGTCTTACCCCGCTGTACAGTGGACAATAATCAAATGTTAATTCAAATTTGAAAATTAAAATGCAATATAAACAATGTAACCTGATTTTCCCTTTACGCAAGCAATATTTAAGTCACATTTAAAATTAAAATGCAATTTTCTAACAGTGACAGACAAACACTGCTAAAACACTGCTTGGCGCTTAAAGCTGGTGTATAGTTGGAATCAGCTTGGACTTTACAATTTGATTGATTCTTGGTGGCACAGTTCAATGCTATCATAACTCTTGAAGGGGCACATTTTTATTTGGTAAAAAATAAAAAAAGAATTGATAACAACTTCCTCTAGGACCTAAACAAAACAGCCAGTGAGTTCTGTATCTATTTGGACAGCAACACACTTATTTGTTTTGGCTTCATACTCATTATAGTTAAACTGCAAGCTGTGAAATTCAATTTTGAGGGGATTTTTAGCTACATTGGATCAAAGAACTACTGTTCTTTTTGGTCCCACAATTCAGTGTGCCAAAGGTATTTGGACAGACTAAGATTATATTCACTCAACTGGGCATTGTCACGATATAGTCAAAAAATCTTGCTGTGCAATTAATTCTTGATGTCTGATTTTACAATAATCGTTCACCTCCATCCCTATCTTTTCCTGCTACCCATCTCACGCTTTTCCTTTTCTCTCATCAGAATGGAGGTGGAGGGCTGGGACAATGGTCTGGAGGAAGAATTGGGTGTTTCCCTGGATGAACTGAGGAAGTGGATTGAGGATGCGGTGGAGAAGAGTGAAGCCGTGCAGAAGAGGAAGACTCAGCTGGCTGAGCTCAAGGAATGGGTGGAGCAGAAAGAGGAGGAGCAGGCGAAGACCGAGAAGCTCTTCAACAATGCCAACCAGTGAGTGGATGCATCATGTTGGGCCTTAAGAAATCTGCTTTCATTTTTACCCAAGTCTGTTTTTTTTCTCATTTTCATGTTTTTCACTTTTATTTTTCCCCAGATTCCAGGCTTTATATATTGTTTAGCGTTTATGCTCTCAGATTTTTTTATTTCAATGCATTCCCTTTCCATTGTGATAACAGATATCGTTGTAGCTACTCCTGAAATGAACTAATTTCAACTGGTGGGGTTTAGGGATTTTCCTGTTAGGTTTAATCTGCCTGTTTTGCATCTACCTCAGGTTCAGACTGCTTTTATCTTTCTTCCTCCTCTTTTCCTTGTAAAATCCTTTTATATGTTCATCTGAGGGAACACACGTTCAATGAATGGGAGAAAATTAATTTTCCACTCGTTGATATATGATTACATGGCTTGTTGAATATACAGACTGCTAGCCGCTGGGCTGAGGTCACTTTCCGAACGGTAATATCCCAAGTTCAATCTTGGAAAAAAATGGGTAACAAGTACCTTTTGTTGTCGTGTCGATATCAGGTTTTTGTCAGACAGCTTTTTTGAGGCCAGACTGCCCTTGTCTGTCTAGCAGGTGATGTCCGTCTCAGACAAGTGGATGAGGAAAAAAGGACTTGTGTGTGTACAAGCAACAGCTGAGTGAGATTAGTCTCTGGTGTGACAGAGGACATAACGTGATGTGCAGTGTTAAAGATCCATTTTGATCAATTTGATCAGCACTTTTGTGGTGGTCGTGCTGATACTATGGCGATGCGCCACAGATGAGACTATGAACGAGAAACACTGTATTATGTAGAAAGCCAATGCACAACACTGCTCAAAATTGGTCCCAGACAGTTTGAAAATGACAGCACTTTCAGGGAATAATAAAAGGGGGTGGACAAAATAACAGCCACTTACTAGCTGACAATGGTACATGCCCATTTGGTGCACATTTGGTGTTTTTACAGATCTGCTGTGGGACAAATTGGACAAAAATCCACAAATAAATAGGGAGGCTACAAATAAATGCTTTGTGAGCCACAAATTGAATCACAAATGTTCCTGTTTATATTTTATTTTCAACCCCAATTTTTTCTTCTCTTATTTTAGTTTCTTTTATTTTGTTTCTATGTTGAATTGTGTATTATGCAATTTCATGCTTAGTTTAGCCAACATCTTAGGAGAATCTTGTGATGTTTTCTGTTTGTGTCTAAATTCCATTTTTAAACACAGATGCTGACAATGAGTGAATTTTGTGTGGGAGTGGGATGTGTTTATGCATGTAGTGTAGGCTAACATGTTTCCTCTCTCAGATCAGTAATGGAATGTGAGAGGTTAGTGAGGGCGACGTACCGTAAGAACGGCCTGGTCTACAGGGAGAGCAGTTCAGACGACGAGGGGGGCGGAGGAGGACCGCTGTCCTCTGAGGTCATCGAGATCGACGATGACGACGATGATGATGTCATTGCTGTTGGCTGCTGTAAGTTGTGCTCCTTTGTCATGAGAGACTGGCTACCAACCACTGTTACTGTCTGTAGGTAATTATCTGTTTCTGTTTTTCACAATGTTTTAGTGGTTCCTCCCAAGAAGCCTGTCACCCCTGTCAAGGATGCAGTGGTGAGAACAATGAACGGTTCTGTTACATTGCAAGCACAGCAAGCACACTTGATATTGAGCAGTGTTTCTCAGAGGTCCTTAGGTTATTTCTGTCGATGTACATGTTAAAAACACAGTCTAGCAGTGGAAAGGACCGTATGCATGCAAGACAAGAAACACTGAAATGTATTACTGTATATATTTGAGGTATTTGTTTGTGGTGGGCTAGTCTGATGTTGTGAGTTCGCCAACACAAATAAATGAATGAGAAACACTGCACAGTATGAGTGGCTGTTGACATAGACCCTGTTTGTTGGCCAGTTTAAGGAGGTGTCTACAGCTCTGCAAAAGTCCTCCCAGCAGGTGCAGAAGTTGGTCCAAATAGTCAACAAGACCCCACCTACTGCTCCACTGCTCAGATCCCTGACACAGCTTCCAGCCCAGTCAGGTGAGTACACACACACACACACCAGGAATCTCAAGCATACCTTTTAGTCAGACAAGACCTATGGCCTAGCGGCTGTACACCATACCCATGTGGCCATCTGGTTGATATTAAATATGTGTGTGGTATTTCCTCCTTCTAGGTGTTCAGGCTTCAATGCCAGCAGTGTTTGTGTCACAGGCTCCAGCCCACACTCCAACCCAACCTAACCCCGACCTCAAAGAAGATGAGCTCAGACTAGAGATGAGCATTCTGGGAAAGAAACGCACTAAGACTTGGCACAGAGGGAGCCTCGTTGCCATAAACCCCGTCGGTTTGTTACCAACACTTTTGCTTGATCTAGGTCCATTAGGGATTGACGCAAAGACGACACATGAATGTAATCTATGCTTTTCTATTCTGCTCTACATGTATACAACATTCCCTCTGCCTGCATTTAGGAAACGGTACATTCAAGTACAAAGTGAAGTTCGATAACAAAGGGAAGAGTCTGCTCTCTGGGAATCACGTGGCTTTCGACTATCACCCTACTCTGGAAAGTCTGTATGTGGGGGCCCGTGTGGTTGCCAAGTACAAGGATGGCAACCTGGTGTGGCTCTATGCTGGCATAGTAGCAGAAATGCCTAACAACAAGAACCGCATGAGGTGGGTGGACCAATCTGAGGGTAGCTGGAAAAGGAGTGACGGAAATGGAGGGGTTGCTGATTGATTGTGGCCCTTGGTTGATATCCTGGTTGTGTGTTTCAGGTTCCTGATCTTCTTTGATGATGGCTATGCCTCATATGTGACATTACCTGAACTCTACCCTGTTTGCCGACCATGTAAGAACTCATCTCTTTCTTCCTCTCTTGCTCTGTTAGGATCAGTATGTCCCACTGATGATGCAGCAGTAAAATTGCTTAAGAACAATGTATAGTTGGCTAAATGCTTAGTTAACTTTCAAGACATTGACATTGGTTGTAAGCTTTTGAGAAAAACAGCCAATTTATGGTAAAATTGTAGATAAAGGTGTGAGATCTCTCGTTCCCACAGTGAAACGTACATGGGAGGATATAGAGGATGCATCGTGTAGAGACTTCATCGAGGAGTATATCACTGCCTATCCCAGCAGGCCTATGGTGCTCTTAAAGGTTGGCCAGATCATCAAGACAGAGTGGGAGGGGACTTGGTGGAAGAGCAAAGTAGAAGAGGTGGATGGAAGCCTGGTCAAGATCCTCTTTCTGGTATGACCCTCCACATCAGCTTGGGGGATAAAAAACCCTCCACATTCACCTGGTTAGAAATACTGTATGTTGTATGTAGTGTGTTACAGTCAAAGAGGAAAATTGGTGCACAATCAAAACCATCACATCATCAACATCCACATAAATTCAGTCAAAACAAAGATGTGATGCAAATCAAATTATTACGTCTCTACCCATTTAATGTGCTTGGATAGTTGACTTTAGTAAACTCCCAGTGTTGTGTGGTGTTGATCAGGATGACAAGAGGAGTGAGTGGATCTATAGAGGCTCCACCAGGCTGGAGCCTATGTTCAACCTGAAGATGACCACTGCCAACACCCAGGAGAAGAAGCTGGCAGGCCAGCAGAGGACACGACCTAACATGGGTAATACACACAGACACACATACACTCACCGGCCACTTTATTAGGTACACCTTGCTAGTACCGGGTTGGACCCCCTTTTGCCTTCAGAACTGCCTTAATTCTTCATGGCATACTTTCAACAAGGTGTTGGAAACATTCCTCAGAGATTTTGGTCCATATTGACATGATAGCATCACGCAGTTGCTGCAGATTTGTCGGCTGCACATCCATGATGCGAATCTCCCGTTCCACCACATCCCAAAGGTGCTCTATTGGATTGAGATCTGGTGACTGTGGAGGCCATTGGAGTACAGTGAACTCATTGTCATGTTCAAGAAACCAGTTTCAGATGATTTGAGCTTTGTGACATGGTGCATTATCCTGCTGGAAGTAGCCATCAGAAGATGGGTACACTGTGGTCATAAAGGGATGGACATGGTCAGCAACAATACTCAGGTAGGCTGTGGCATTTAAACAATGCTCAATTGGTACTAAGGGGCCCAAAGTGTGCCAAGAAAATATCCCCCACGCCATTACTCCACCACCA
>OOFE01005342.1:2034-17768 GCA_900323365.1 Monocentris japonica
CCCCCCCCCCCCCCCCCGTTGCCATGGGGACTGAAATCTCATAACATCAGTCAAGTGGGGCATGAAGCAGACAGTCACGAGCCAAGAGGGCAGAATAAGAAGTGAGAAGCGATGAGAAGTTTCAAAGGAATTACTCTCCCTCTGAAAAGGACCGTAGAACTTGCTAAGAGACATAAAACTTCCAGGACTGAGCAGAAGATTCAGAAACCTCAGACAGATGAAACCACACCGGGCAAATTTTATATTACAGCTACTGCTGGCTAGCCTCTCCCCCCACCCACCACTGAATTCAGACAGTTGTGTTAGGCTGGCCTCAGAACAGTGGATACCACGCTGGGCACTCTGAAACACTCTGGGTCACCAACAGCCAAACTCTGACTGAACAGACAACGTGGAGAAGTCAACTGCCTAAAAACGTCTAATCTCATAAGAAGTCTGCCTGCTGACTGGGGAGCGCCGGGACGCAAAATAGGTCTGTAAAAGCTTTTTCCATCTTAATGCCCTCCACATCCCTTTATCACAGACAGCCCATGTGCTACAGGCTGAAAGGGGAAAATGCTTGGCAGGAGACCCCCGTGGAATCATGGGAGGAGGGCATGGGCGGGCCTTTGTGCTGCACATTTCTGTCAAATAAAACAACACTAAATATTTAATGTTCTGAATCTCCTCTGGAATAATTCAGCTTTTGTTTTTACATGCTTCCACCTACTGTAGTTAATATTAAACAAGCCGTCACAGAAACATCTAAATGGATGCATTGTGTGGGATCAGGGTCTCTGGAGGAATGGGAGCCATCCAACTCAACACAGTAATTCTCTATCAGGACTCACGCAGCCACGTGCATACAGTCAGCATTATTAAGAAATGACACTGTGCCCTTTTTTCTACTGCACAAAAAAGATGGTTGCTGTTGTCTGAGCTCCTATAGACACAATGACACTGATTCCTAAGATAGTCATTATGCTCTTGCTACGAAACACTGTTGCTTTTACGTACTTTTAAATAAGCCTTGAAATGCTCCGTTCAATACAGTTTGGATTCATCTACTTTCTCCAGTCTTGCAGCTGAAAATCACTCCAAAAGTCAAACAGCCTGACCTCCTCCTGTGTCACCTTAGCACTTTTCCAAGGTGGGAAGATACAGGCAGGTTAAAAACAGCACAACAACAGTCTTTGTTACTGCAGCTAATTAGCAACTCCCCAAAAAAGGCTAATATTGAACATGAAGAATGGCTGCCAGCGGGCTTGTCTGTGTGATGGATGAATGACACCGACTCCCTGTGGCAATGGCAGATACTAAGGGGACAGTGTTGTCCTTTTCCAGGGAGGCCAGAGGACTCTCAGACTGTGGAGGTAAACAGGTCTGTAGGACAGCTATGGCCTCTGGTCCTGCTGACGTCCCCATGGACTTGGCTATATGTAGCACAGAGAATCACCTTTGTGGCATCAGTAACATTGCCCGGGCTCGGCTTTGACGCATATTAAAGTTCATGCTAGGTGTTTAGCTCAAGTGTTTGAAGCTAAATGAACACAGTTTCTCAGGAATTCAATAAGAAAGAAGATGTGAAATGAATTAACTCATGGATGTTGAGTAGGACTGCTTGTCACGGTGGCCAATCCCATTAAAATCTTAAACAAAGTGGCTGTTTGCGGTCAAACTCTTTCTTCGTTGGTATGAGCAGGTCATGGAGGTGAAGGCACAGTGTGTTCAAGGCAGGCTGCACGGCATCTGCATGTCAATTCAGCCAAACTCATTTACCTCTTCTCTCTCTCCCTCAGTTGATTATGTAGCACTCTCACTTCAACAGACAGGCCTAATTTGCTCTCTTTCACAAGCAATCGAGAGGGTATTTGTTTAGTTTTCAGGGAGAGACTCTTCACATTTGCAACGTCAAAGTCTCCCTTCTGCATCTCGTCTGTAGGAATTCATCAGTCATGGTGGCGTTCAAATTAACCCACAGCTCAGGAACATGGCAATCTTGTTTCCCCAACATCAGGCCCACTGGGTCTTTGAAGTGCAGTCAAGGAAAACTCCTTAAAAACGATTCTTTTATGCTAAAGGCTTCTAAGTGGTGTGATGGGCAAGTGGTGATCGTCTGCTTTGGTCTGAAGCTCAGAGCTAGGCATCAATAAACAATGAGGCCTGGGTGTGAAGAAAGGCTGGAGGACCTCTTCATTAACTGTCGCAGTGGCAGCCTCTGCCTCCCCTTTCATCACAGATGAGTCACTCTGCATCTCTGGGTGTTTCAATCCGACGGGTCGGTCAGCCCATCCGTCTATCTTTTGTCTTTCATGTTTTAAATCTACACTCTTGTTCGCTGTGTGTCACCTCCAGTCATTTTCCAGCTTTTTCAACTTTCCCTCTCAATTACCTCCTCTCCAGGCCTGCAGAAATCAAATGAGCAAAGTGTATGAGAGTTTAATCCAAATGTGCCTTGCATATTATCCTGGACACATAAGAGTCTTGCAGAAATAACCTGCTGGAGCCAATTAAAGCCAAAGAGTCGTGTCTCTTGATGTGCGTTATCATTGATGTGGCTTCCTACCTTTAGGATATGTGATATTGTTTGTTTGATGGGACAAGAAGGTGATCTCTGCTCATCTTTGCCATGTTGGAGGTGGGATGAAGCTAGTTAAGTGACTCTACTCTCCAGTAGGCTTTTACAGTGACACTCCTTTTCAGAATATTTTAAAACTTCTGTCCTTTTTCCATTGCCAGAGGGGTTTTTTGGTCCGATTTGATATGATAAACTTCCCTTTCCCTTATGGGGAAACTCTGGTGTGGTAAAAGGTTTGTGACAACACAGAACAAGACATGACATAACATTACAGCAATCAACACCATCATCAACATCATTTACCACCATCATCCCAACACCACCCTCAAGTCCCATTCCAGGGGGGGCATTAAAGAGAGAGATAGCTGTGGGGACAAATGACTGTCTGCAGATTTACTTAGTTTTTAGTGAGTACAACTGGCCCAGACAGCTCAGTTGGTAGAGCATGAGACTCTCAGTCTCAGGGTCGTGGGTTCAATCCCCATGTAGTGTAAAAACTGTAACTTGTAAGTCGCTTTGGATAAAAGCGTCTGCTAAATGACTGTAATGTAATGTAACTAGATCTGGCATCCTTAGTAAAACAATCATTCTGGACTTTACCTCCAATAACTGATACTTAAGCTCTGATAAAGTTGGTGATGGTTAATTTTGGGGGGAAGATTTTGGAACACAGACAAAATCTTACCTGTTGATTATATTTTTTTTTTTTAATACTTTATTTTATATTGCTTTTCCATTACAAAAAGAACACATACACACAAAAGGAAAAACATTTGGATTGCACCGTCCCCACAAAGCCCTTTATTCCTGTGACATATTCAGTGGTTCATTCTCTTGTCTTGTCATTGGCATGTAAACATTGTCCATTTCTCTTGACATTGCTCCTCTTGAACTCTTATCCTATGAGGTAACTGTTCCATATCATATATTTCATTCACAATTTCCAGCCATCCATCGTGTGTTGGAGGTTAGAAAGAAAGAAAGCATCCTTTATTAGTCCCCAGAGGGGAAATTCTTGTTTTTTCGGACACCCCTGACTAGATATACACACACATATCACCCCACACATGTGCACATGCAGCTCAGGTAAGAGGACAGAGTGCCTTGCTCAAGGGCACTTGGGCAGTGTTGGTGGGCACCGTAGCTGTGACACCAGTCATTTTCCAATCACCAGCTCACAGCTGGAATACACCCTCCTGGTGGTGCCGGGGATCGAACCAGCGACCCTCTGATGATGGTTCGGCCTCTCTACCCGCTCAGCCAACATGCCTTGTACCATCTCTTCGTAATGGCCTTTTTACAAGCTGCCAATGAGATTCTCAGCAAATATCTGTCTTCTCTTAACACAATACCTCCTGTCATACAGTATAACCAAAGTACAGTTCCCTGTACAAGTTCCTTGTACATGTCGCTCTAGGTTTTTCCATTTTGCTTCATAGTCCTTACCACACCAATAAATTAATGGTCTAATTTGTGCTGCATGGAAATATTCCCTAAGATTTGGTAACGCCATACCCCCTTTTTGTTTCCCAATCTGTAATGTTTCAAATTTGACATTGTGGAAGTATGTTCATTTTTATAGTATCTATTCGTGAACTAAGGTCCAGTGGCAGGACAGCCCACCTCTCAATATCATTCCTAATGTCCAATGATCCACTTTGATATAGTTGGCTTCATATAGTTTATCAATTCCTCTTGTTATAGTAACCCCGAGGTATGTCAATGTTTTAGAACTCCAATTCAAGTTGTATTTTTGTTGTATAATTTTGGATGGATAGTAATTCACTGTTAAAATCTGTGTTTTAGCTAAGTTCAATTTATATCCAGAGTAAAAGCCAAACATCTCAAGTTGATTGAATAATACAGGAAGACATATCAGGGTCCTTTAAATAACAGATCATGTCATCAGCAAAGAGCCCAATGATATGTTCTTCATTCCCAACCTTTATCCCTTTAAGATCTTTATTCTGCCTAATTGCTTGTGCCAGAGGCTCTAAAAAATTGCGAATAAGGTCGGCGAAAGACAACATCCCTGCCTGGTAGACCGTTCTAATATTATACTATCAGTCACACTGACATTTATTTTTATCCTTGCAGTTGGTTTTTAAAGTGTTTTAATACATTGGATGGCCTTGTCATTTAGTCCAGATTTCACGAGTACCTGATACAGAAATGTCCAGTTTACACTATCAAATGCCTTTTCTGCATGAAGACCTATTAAGGCTGTACTGATATTTTTGTGTTTAACATGTTCAATGATGTGTAGGCTTCTCCTTATGTTATCTATCGTCACTGCCAGGAAACTTATTTGTTTTTAGTCTACTTATTACTTTCTCTATTTCTGTTTTTGTAATGGGTGAAGTCAGGGTCTTTCCCAATTGCTGGTAAGTCCAGTGTCTCTAGAAAAGCTCTCATTTGGTCAATGTCAGCAAACAGACGCTGGCTGTCAGTGGTTTTAATGTTGTGGCTGATCGGTGTATATTCCTTCCTTATCACTGATTTCTTTAATACGTTCATAGAAGTCAAGAAGTCAAGAACTTTACATGTCACATACACATACAGGATGTGCAGTGAAATGAAAAGTGGCAATGCTTTCAGGATTGTGCAAAAAACAACAGTAGCAGCATTTACAATAAAAAAAGAGGCAACAATATTTACAGTAAAAACGAAGCACACCATTTACTTCACTGAGTTAGGAATAAGTATAGCCACACCTCTTCTACAACTATGGTGGAATGAACTATAGAATGTATTTGGATAACCAAGCGCTTAAACTTTTCATTTTCCTGCCTAGACAAATGTGTTTCCTGTAAATATATAATCTGTGCTTTGTCGTTTAACAGGGTTATTCTAACCGTTCACATTCAGCGACAGTATCTTAATATTATTCTCTATTATTTCTATTTATGGAGCCATGTTGTAATCCTAACCCAAACATAAAAAAATATATATGAAATATATATGAACTTTAGATAGAACATAGAACTTTGTGACTTCAAAAGAAAAGGATGTATTTTGCCATCCCTTACATTACCTGTTGGTGGGATCAGGGTAAAGTGCCTCATTACTGTAGGGGCCCTCCCTAAAACAAATATCCACTAACTGGTATTCCATTTATACTAGAAGTATCCAACATCCAAAACACTCCCTCTATCGTTATTTGATTAAGTCTTTCATAGTACGTGGTCCAGAATTTTCATAGTTTCGAATAGTGAAACCCAACGACTTGTGTCATCTTCATCATCGTAACTAAAACTATTAAGAGGCACGTTCTTAAAATGTGTATTGTATAGACAATAACAAGAGAACTGTAAAGGGAAAAGTATTCAAGTTGAACAACCACAAGTCGTTCTAATAACTAAAATTCTCTCCCTGTCTCACCAAGTGCCTCTTCCAAAACGAGCTGTCATATAGAAATCTTGGTTTAATTCCATCGTGTTTATTATCTATCTGGACCACACCTATCTCTTCCATCCCTCCGGTTTTAACACTGCATGCTTCGTCTGAACTCTGTGAGTGTCTGTCTTGCATGCTGGGCTGCGCTGTCTTGTCACATTGGTACGTTGCCATGGCATCAGCTCGTTCAGTCGCTCCTCCACGGTCGTCACGGTGCTCACCCTCGTTGTCACCGTCACCTTGATTCCACGTTTATTCAGACACCGGGCTGCCTCGTCCACACTCTCGTAGATCCGTAGTCCGGAGTCCCAATACACTTGTATCTTCGTGTAGGACGTCTGGTACCGGATGCCCTTCTCCTTTAGTACTGCTTTGATTGGCCCGTATGCCTTGCGTCTTCCCATGATGTCGATTGCGTAGTCATTGTCAAAGTAAAGTCACTTGCCATCGAGTTCAATCCTCTGCTGCCACGCTTTCTTAAGAATCAGTTCTACAGTTTCTAACATGAAACTGTAGAAAGTTGACTATTATTGATCTCGGGGTTGAGGTTGCAGCTGGCTTTGAAATCAGTGCTCTGTGTGCCCACTGGATTTGGAGTTCCACTCCATCAGGTAGTGTGTGGTGACTTTTGAACAACTCACAAATTCAGAGACTGATCTCCCCTCTTTATCTTCCGGTACTCCATAAATACGAAGATTATTTCTCCTACAACGGCTCTCCAAATCAACTATCTTGTACTGCATACCCATGTTCTGTTTCACTACTGTCAGCAGCGTGTCTTTCATCTCGAGGCAGGCCGATTCCAAGTCTGCTATCCAGGTTTGTGCCTCTGCGATGCTTGCGTTTTGACTCTGCAGCTTTTGCAAAACTTCTTCTTTAAACTCAGTAAGGTCTTCTCTCATATTTTTCTTGACATCGTTTTTAAAGATCCCGTCTCATATCTTGTTTAAAGTCTTTTAGCTCTTTAGAGAGTAATGTCAGACCCTCTAGCAGTGCGTTTTGATTGGTTGTTACGATAGTTTCTCCTGTCGTTGTTTCTTCGTCGTTGCCATTTCCTTTTTCATCAGCAATCACGGCCTTGTGCCTTGTGTTTTATTCTTGTCAGACTTATGGCTCCTTTGCGATTTCCCTCCATTCATACTTAAGTTGAACTGATTTTAATGATGTTTTATATTGATAGAAGGTACTTTTAAAAACCGATTCTGAGGAGCTCACTGCTACATGTCCATGTTGTTATATCGCCACTGGAAGTCCCAATTTTATTATTTTATCACTTGATTACTAAGACATACATACTTCCTCTAACTTGAGTAAAACTGAACTGAAGAAACTACTGTACTGTACTTCACCTTGAAGTACGGTTTCCACCTGTGGTCATGTTGAGTATCAGAGACCCTGCTGAGCTTGATTCAGATAAGCTTGTTTTAGGAGAGTGATAAAACACAGAAGAGATCAAGGAAACAGATGAAATACAATGATGGAAAAGAGGCAGAAAGACGCGATGCAGAGAAGAATTTGTGCAGGTGAGGTGAACAAAACAACCACGGGGCTCAGAAAGCATCTCACCTGAGCTGGAGATCACACATTCACGAGCCTCTAATTCTTAAATTATGAAAGCTGTACTTATTGTACGTTGAACACCATTAGCTTTTCAAAGTTATTTCACCATTTAACTTTTTAAATTAGTTTCCAGACAAACACATAAACCGAAAACTGCAAAAAAATAACTGAATGTTTTAAGTCATTCTGCCAACTGTATTATTCATGTACCTGCAACTTTTTAATCACCATCCTCATCTGTTATTAATACCATAACCATAAAATCATGGTCATTATCATTACCGTCGGCGTATCAGAACAGCCTTAACATTCACGGCCAACTGCACCACAGTTGCCAATAAAGCAGCACGACATCAGGATAGTGCTGTATCTGTGAAGACATGGGCATCTGCCTCGGATTCAGAGTCCTGTCCTCAGCAGTGATGCCTGAACAGAATAGCTGGGAAGGGAAATTTCCCAAGACAGTGGAATATCCTCTGCAGCCATATGCTGTCTTTAAAAGCTGCCTCTTTTCCCCTCTTTGAGTTTAGAGAGGGGCAGCAGTGTGGTGAAAGACCTCATTAACAGAGGCACATCTAACATGTGTTTGGGAAGACCACCACTACTCCACCCCCCCTGCAGCTCCAATTACTACCCCTCCTCATCTACCCCTTCCCTCCCCGCCTGCTCGCCTCCTCCTCCCCATCCCTCTTTCCAAACTGCTGACCACAGGGGCCCTTGTTGTTTGCTCCTCCCTGCCATTTCGAAGACTTAGTGTCGCTGCAGTAACTGGCCCGCATCGCTGCTCTATGACAACGGAGCGCCGAAAAGCCACATCTGCAGAAAATTGGGGCCTCCACCTCCAGACTGAGCCAATCCTCATTATTGTCTGGATCAGGTCCAAAGTTAAATGAAAGGGGTGGGAGGGAGGAGTGGAGGGAGGGCAAAGCAATCAGACACCATCTGATGGTGATGGATGGTAAGAGAGGCACCATTCCAGTAACACTCCCGTTGGGTTTCCCCATGTCTCTCCTCCGCTATGCTGATGTAAAACTTTGATTGCAGTTTAGAGCTGAGAGGTTACTGGTGTGGATGATCTGTGGAGTGTTTAGCAGTGACAGATGTTGACAAGCGAGTGATGCTCCCTCAGGGCTGCCAGCGATATTTATGAATCAGACGACAGCAGAGCGCCATGCAGATGATCAGACCGCTGACCTCCTGACCCCGACATGGTGTTTTCCTTGGTGTCTAGCAGGTGAACACAGATGGACATGGTGTAATGACTAATCTGTAGTTATATAACCCCGCTGGAACTACAGATAATTACAACACATTTGGTTCAATTTAACAAAGCCAGAGATTTAATAGAAGCCTTGCCGTCCCTGGCTCAGTATTTAAAGCAGAGTTGTAATGTTCTTTGTAGTAAAAGCATTTAGGTACTGCAGCTCAATATATTGGTGCCATTGCACATGAAAAATAAAATCCCAGCACTCCACTGAAGTCTTACAGATTCCATTCGGCTTTCTCTCTGGTAAATAGTCTTCCCATTGTTTTTTGGACCAAAACACTTTGCTCGCCCATCGACTCAGCCCGGCTCTTTCTCCTCCATCCTATAAGCTCCACTCACTCTCTCTCCCATCCTCTCCATCCCATTAATTGGAAATCTCTCGGCATCACACCTCAGACACCCAATCCTGGGCAGACAACTCCACTGAGTATTAAACAAACATAAGCAGAGAATGGAGCAGTGCTGGAGAGGTAGATGGTCGGAGTGATAGGATTGCAGACAGAAGGAGCAGAGAATCACAAATGGTCAGAATTGGAGGTCTGGAGCTGAGAGAAAAAGCCTTAACAGCAAGCCGACATGATGACACTGAAGCAGTACGACATCTTTGAGCATGAACATAATAATAGCTGAAGAAATAAAAAGAGAAAATAAAGGAAAGATGGCAGACCTGCTCCGATCCGTGTAAGTTCAGAAAAATGGAATATAAAACTCTGAAAAGAATTAATTGAAATCATTCCCCACCGTAGCTGGATGATGAAAATGTTTCAGTGACTTAACATCATCACTTTTAAGGTGGTGATGTTCCCCCTGGAACACAGGGTTTACCTTCAGACATGCTCTGCTGGACGACACATGAGAATTTCAATACAGGCCTGGATATCAAAGCTGTGATGGGGCTAAATAATGTACAGACTTCATACTACCACTTCATTATCAAACTGAATGTATTTTCTGAGACCAGAACTCTGTTGATGAAATGTGCTCTGAAAATGTCAAAGGCTCAACACATTGAAGCAGATTTGCAGCTTTGCTTAGCTTTGGCATGTTCATGCTGGTAACCTTTTTCCCATGTTGTTTCCCTTTGTGAATATACTGCTGAAGTCAGAGGGATGTCATATTGTGCATTTGAGCATGTGCTTAAAAAGCAATAAAACTGAGTTTCAGTTGTCAAATACATTTTCCCTTTGCCCTGATGCTGAGGGTAGTGTGTTCAGTTGGTAATGGCAACCATTCGCTTCCCTCTCCTACTGCAACAGAATCTGTGATATTTAACCCATGTACTGTACAGCTCCATTGAGAATGACTGGAAGAACTGACTGAGAGCATGCAGGGAGATTTTAACGGGCATATGGGTCCATTTTCTGGTTCAGATCAGGTTAGCACTGTTGTTAAATCAAGTTTATTTGGGCGTCAAAGTTCAAACATGAGCCTATGAAAGCAGCATCCAACTCTGTAAATTGAACAACTCTGGCTTCTACATCCATATTATATTAGTGTTTTTTTTAGGAAATTTGTTCATGTTCAGAAATATTGACTCAACTGCCCTCAGCCGTAGAACATCAAATACAAATTCTTAAATGGAGCAGTAAACCTCCTTTTCTTCATTAATTGTCCACATTTGGCTTGAAGTTCAGATCGGGCTACGTTTTCGTTCTCATTATCCTGCCCTGTGTATACCACTCTAAATACTTTCTAAGTGCAATCTGAGGCAGATCCTTAAATGTTTTATGAGTTAAACCTCTATGTATTCCCCGTCTCGGGTTTGGCTGATATGCATTTGTGCAGAGCTGTCAGAGCCGGGGCACTTAGCTCTCAGTCAGCCCCTCCTAACATGGCGGTATCTCTCACAGCTTAGATACTGCAAATAATGAAAGGGGAGCCGTCTCTGAAAGAGCACTTCAGAACATTTCTTACAAAATAGCTCTAACTCTCACTGAATGCAATCGCTTCTAGGGTACAATGAAATGTTCTTCCCCAGCGGCAATGACCTCAGTCGTCTGTATTCACGTTCCAAAGTCACAACTCATCACCAAAGAGAGATAGAGGAGTCCAAAAACTTCAACCGCGGCTTTACTTTCAGAGCCGGCTGAGTGCCCTTAGCTGTCAGCTCCACCATCCTTCCCTTCTCCTCGCATGCAGCCTATCTGTGCATTGAGCCTTGCACAAATCACAAAAAGGGGACCCCGCCTCTGTTTAATTTCAACCCACGATCAATCTCCAATCAACAGCACCATGTAGGTAATCACCAGACTCTTCTGAAGGAGAAGAAAGCCAATTTTCTCAGCCTATCAGTGCACAGGATCCCCTCATTGATTCCAGTGTGAATACTGGCCTGCAGCATGGCTAGCCAGATTGTGTTTGTTTATGAGGATCAGGTATTCTCCGAAGCCCGGCTGGAGCATACGGCAGCCAGAGGGGTTGAATTTCACATCACCTCGCATGTTCTGGGCCCTCTGTGTCCAGACAAGGTGTCCTACACATCATTACCAGTCCCAATAGATCAGATATGTTTTGCGCATCGCTGTACAAACACCTAATTACAACACTATCAACTGATTCTGGCACACACATCAGCCAAAAAAAACCTGCAATGCAACATGATGGAATAATATTACCTTCACTGGGTCCAGCCATAAGTTTATAGCTAGATCCGCATCAGCTTTGTATACCAGGCTGCCTTTCCAGGGTGAAGTCTGACTCATTAACCCAACTGAACAGGGAAGCACAAATCAACCAGCTAGCTCCCTTTGAAACTTTCCCAGGCAACAGTGTACACACAGTAATCTCCCCTCTATGAATTAGATATGGGCTTATGAACTTATAATGTGAACAGTGACAGCCAAGCCCCACGGATGGTGTTTCTGTTCATTAATGAGGAGGTTGAATCAGGACTGGGCCATGTAGTACAGCATCAACACCATGCTTGCATTGCTCTATGCAACAGTCTGTAGAGAGAATTGGAGGGAAAAGATGCCGTTATTAGGGCTATGGTTCGGCAGTGACACACTGGACGAGACTGCAGCCTTGTTAGCGGCTAAAAATGTTCCAGATTTTGCATAGTGAGCTGTGTGGTGACAAAGTTTCTGTGAAATAAAGTAGCAAGGATTTTTCTTGCCCATTACGAGTTAACCGCTGCATTGAATTGCTGAGTCTAGTCAGACCCAAAAATGGCAGGGATGAATGTGACTTTTGGACCCCAGCACATGTTTTTTCACGTTTATTATTTCTGTTCTCAATTTGTTAAATGATGCCCAACATCATTTGAGAAAAAATACTGAGTTGTGGGCACAGTGATGTTTAAAGCGAATTAGCCATGGTGGCCAGTTTATTAGTTACATTATTAGTTGCAGCTATTTAGTATCATGCCGGACCCCAACTCTGCTGACTTCTTGGGCTCGTGGATTTTACAAGATGAAGTTTTCACGGGGATGTTTCAGTCCGTGCTAATGGCTGTTTTTCACCTGGTTGTGGCCAGTCTGATATCGTGCTCCTCTCCAGCCAGTCTCCTTCAACCTTGCTCATCAATGATCTGTTTTTGCCCAGAGGACTGACGCTGAACGGATGGGTTTTGCTTGTTGCATTATTGTCTCTCACCATGAAAAGTCCAGGAGGACGGCTGTCTCAAAGATACCAGCCCTGAAACAACGAGAATCAACAATCGTACCATACAGTCACCTAGGTCACTTGATGTGTACAGATCAGCGTTCAATCAAATAGCCAAACCAGCTATCGGAGCTCTTCGTTGTGGTGAAGATGGTGTAGTCCAATGAAAGGGAAACTGAGTGTATGCATTTGAAAAATAATCATAGTAGAAACAGACAGTGAAGCTCTCATCTCAGACCATACATGCACTCCCAAATGTGACAGGCATTATGGAGGATGACTATGTGACTACAGTAACGTGGCGTGCAGGATCTTCCTCATTTCAAACAGGGGCAGGGGAGGCCTCGTGGGACGGGGCTTGGTCCCTGGTAATAAAAGGGTAATTAGTTCCCAACCCCTCTCATAATGTAGTGTCACCCAGAGAGTCTGCCTCACATCTAATACCATCATTTCCCCGATGGATGTCGGAGCTCGATGAGAGCCTGTCAGGGGACACAGTTGTACTCATGATGGAAATTACTGATGTTCTCTGTAATGATGTGGAAAAAGATATGGACCTCAATAGACTGCTCATTCATTTGGATATGTCAATCAACGAACGGCATCGCTTTATGACGCCCGGCACAACAGTGCTTGAGACAAATCACTCCATTAGAGTGAAAGAGAGATCACACAGGAATGCAGTAGCACGGTAGTAATTTACTAATGAAACATTCAGTCAGAATGAAAAACACCTGAAGAACACCTGAAGACCACTTGAAGACCACCTGAAGACCACCTAAAAAACACCTGGAGACCACCTGAAGACCACCTACTACTACTACTACTACTACTACTACTACTATTATTACTGATGCAACTACTACTACTAAAACTAAACCAGACTAAAAACTCCATTCCAGTTATCTCTAAACCACCAGACTCCATCCTCCTCACATCCTGTCCTCCTCCAATGATCAGTTACGAGGCTGCAGCAGTGGACTGGGTTCTGCTAAAAGGTACTGTCAGTGGAAACACTTATTGATGAGATGAAAGTGAATGGCTTTAGTCACATGTCAGTCACTTGGTTCCAACCAGATGAACACGGTGAGGATCTGATTCAAGTTTCACAAGATGTTTGATGATCATTCAGAGTGAAACTCTGTAAAGGTAACATAAGGAATTACTATTCTTATAGAGTCATATTAGTTTTGAAGTAATGCCAGTAAGTAAGTCAGTATCATCTAAATTACAAAGACTTCTAACTGATCTCCTGACAAGGTAATTGACCTCTTGTTTTTAGTTCTTCCTGTAAAGCCCTTTTAGATGGGTGCTATATGAATGGAGATTATTAGATTTCAGTAATTGGCCAAACACTCCTTGTTCAGTTGACTCCATATCCAAGATGATATATGGTGGAAGTGGAAGTGGAACCACACCGCGGTGCTGCATCAAGCCACTGCTGGTGAAGCCCTCTGTAATATTAGTATCATCTCCGGACGTCGCTATAGAGACAGATGAAATAATTACATCAAAAGAGTTGTCGGCTGTATAAATGGTGTTATAACTCAAATCTAAGAGATACCAGATGCATTATTTTGTACTATACAGTGGTGGCCTGAAACAGAGGCAACACAGTTACAAGGGGTGATGCAATTTGTAATTTATCTGGGTATGAGCCGACAACACAGAGCAAAACAAGATAAACCAGAGTAGCAAAATGAATTAGGGGAAGAGAAAGACCCAGGGCGTTCTCATTTGGAGTCAGAGAGCGCTTGGATTCGTCCTTACATCTCACACTCCATCTCAGACTCAATCTTTACCCAACACGCCGCCTCGTCGCATTTGCAATGACACACACGTGCATGTTCGGTGCATGTGCAAAAGCCTCATACATATGCATGCATGCAAACACAGGTAGTATGAAACACACATACAAGTGATGAGCACATGCACTGCACACACACACACACACATGACACGCATTAGCATGCTGTTTGCAGCCGTACGCCCACAGAGCCACTCAGACGTGTCAATCTCCCCTCAGAGCTTTCAAGCCGCTTCAATTTCGTCTGATCTCAAAGATTTATGAATTTTGAAGTCAGCAGATAACGCATCCCCTCATATCACGGTTAAGCCTGTCAGTGAGGGGTTGGGGATGTTTTCCCCCCTTCATGAGCATGGATAAGCATGGCGGCTAGAGGACGGGCTCTCAGCCAATCAGACGGTGTTGCTACACTGATCCCAACGCTCAAGGCCTTGAATTCTTCCAGCTTCTCTGCACCTATCCTCCCAATGTGTCCACCTTTAACTAAAAATAAGACTGTGCTGAAGTGATGTTTGCTGGGTAACGCTGGCTGACTGATGACTGAAAACCCACAGCAACATTGAACTGCAGTGAAAAACACAAATGTTGTGTTTCACAAGGTGATCCAGTCTGACCAAGCTGACATTTCCTGTGCTTGGAAAAGGACAAATGTCACCCAGAATGGATGCTGCTATCAGCCCCACATGATGAACTTCAGAGGGAGGGCTGTTCAGCTGGGCAACGTGCAGAATTAAAATTTTCAATTTCATGGTTTCAGCAGGAACATGTGAAGTTTCTGGTGTACTTCCATCTTTTGTTCTTCTTATCTCTTGCTATATTACATCTTGTTTTCTATCTGTACTGTCCTTTGCTCCCTGTAAAGATCACTGGAAAAACCTGTTTGTTAAAAGCGCTTTAGAAATAAATTTGACTGGGGCTGGCAGCTCCAGAGAATGAGGTTGTTGTGTAGATAACAAATACTATTACTGCATCCACAGAAGCAGCTCTCTCTGCAGCTCTGATAGATGGGCTTGAATTCTTCACCTTCACCGGCTCAACCACTCCAGCTGAAGTTCACTCTCCAGAGGTGACAGTCCAGTACATGTCCATTCAGTTTGCCCTCATACAAGGACGACCGGAGTGGAGTCCTTTGCAAAATACACAAAATACACAGGCAACTGTGCTGATGACTTGCTAGGTTACTGACCTGAGGCCTGTTCACACATTCCTTTGAGAAGAGTGGAGTAGGAAGACATGGTTTAACATGATCAGGAGCCGCTGGCTAGTCGCTCTGTAACAGGCTCACAGCAGCCCAGCCTCCACTCACACCAGAGCACTGTTACTCAGAGATCAGATAGAAGATGAACTACTACTACTGTTACCTTCAGGAGGTTTTTCTCCTTGTTGTCTTCGGTCAGGCAAATAAACTCCAGCTGGAGCTTCAGCACCTTTACTTGTAAATGGTTCCCATTAAGCACCAAATGACTAAAGGTCTGACTAGGGCTGCACAACGTATCGCTTTATTATTATATTATTATAAAATATTATTATATTATTATTATTAT
>OOFE01005351.1:6860-18625 GCA_900323365.1 Monocentris japonica
GGTTGGGAGAGAAAAAAAAAAAAAAAAAAAAAAGAGTTGAGAGCAACAGCAGGTACAGAGGATATTAGCACATATGTTCCATTTTGACAGATTCTTTACAAACTGCAGAGCTGATATTATGAGTTTCAGCTCAGTCACCGCTCTGATTTTGGCGTCGGTGTCATACGCGTGAAGTTAAAAGTCAAAAACAAACTGTGTATTATTCAAAGAGAGATAAAGAGATGGATATTGAAGAAATAAAGACAGAAAGAGAGAAGCATACAGAGAGAAAGATAAACAGTGCGTGGAAAAGAGACTGAAGGCTAGAGCTGGTGCAAAGGCAAAGACAAACATGGTAATATAGTACTATATATTAAGTAATGGAAGGCTATAGACCCCGGTGTGTGATATATTCTGCTCCCAGTGGGTACAGCTGCCTATAGCCTGTATTCCTACTCCCTGTAGAGCACACACACACACACACACACACACACACACACACAGAGCAGTAGCAGCACTGCTGAGAGATACATTATTCCCTCACCGCTTCACAGGCCATGGAAATACTCTGAATTTACTAACTATGACCCAGAAAACACACACATTTACTCTCACTCACTCACACACTCACACAGTCATATACATGCATGTATGCATACACACACCCACACAAACCTTGAACGCATTCACATTCACCTTGACGGATCACACATATTCTGCCTTACACAGAAACTACATTCATATGGCTGCACACAGTGACCCACATAAACACACACATTCAGTGACCTCAGCTATTGGCACACAAAATGCATTCATATCACCTCATACACACTGGAAGCAGCACTTCTCCTTGTCCTGATTCAAGCCCAATACATGGTAAACACCAATGCCCATAAAGCCTCATGAATGTCACCACACCTTGGTTATCACGAGCTTGACATTTCATTTGTTTTTTCTCCTTTTCTTCCCTTCTCATCCTATAGATGCACCAATGTCACTCTTCCACTGGCAATATCG
Source organism: Monocentris japonica (assembly GCA_900323365.1). Lineage (NCBI taxonomy): Eukaryota > Metazoa > Chordata > Actinopteri > Trachichthyiformes > Monocentridae > Monocentris > Monocentris japonica. The sequence goes on from OOFE01005351.1 coordinate 7,857, forward strand.
ATTTAACGCACCATCATGTTAACGCATTATCGAGTTAAAGCACCCATTCATTTATTTTATTGAAAATACTGACTTCTACCAAACAGTTGAGACTGAGATAGGACTTTTTATGCATTACAAAGATCTAACATCCTAAAGTACGTGTGATAAAAGGCTGAAAATCCAGTCTTTTCTCATTGATTTCTGATATAGTAGATGTGGCTCTTGCCATTACTATTGGACAACTCAGAAATCCCGATTACCGTATCCTGGTTACATGTAATCCTAATCAGATTACTGTATTCTGGTTACATGTAATCCAATACTAGAAAACGATGCTTGTACCTTTGTGTTGTTGGGTCTCTCCACTTTATCCAGGTCCTTCTCTCGCTTCTTCTCCTCCCTTTTCTTTTCCCTCTCCTTCTGCGGAGGAGAAACATAGGGGAGGGGGGTAGAGGTTTGACATTGTTTTTGTGTTGCATAACGTGTGTTTTCAACATGTATAAAGACAGAATTAATTTGTATACATGGTAAAATGGAGCATCCACTCACCCCACACATATACATTTAGGTTAGACCGATATGGGTTTTTGAAGGCCGATACTTACACCGCCAAGAAATTACAAGTATTCAATGTTTCCCCCAGAACTGTATTCTTGCCAGCCTCTGAAACAGCATTTAGACCATGATGAGAGACTAAAACTCTCTATTGAAATCCAGGATAATAATATATATTCATGCATACTTGTGTGGGGTCATGGGAATTTGCTATTCCTGTCTACATATGTTTTGTGGATTTTAAAATGACGATGTTCCCCAATATATTGTGTCGGAGGTGCTGTGGGAGTATGGGGTCCTGGGTTCGCTGCTGCAAGCAATTTGGTTCTTATACACAGCAAGAGAGTTGTGTACACATCCTTGGCACTAAGTCAAGCTCTTTCAAGGTGGGCATTGGACTCGAGGGTGGTGGGCATTGGTGGGCAAGGGTGCGCTCAGACCCCTTTTTGTGATATTCATGCACAGGAAATCAAGGTGCAGCCGAGGTCTGGAGAGTGTCTGGTTCAGTGACATTAGGGTGGCATCTCTGCTGGTTGCAGATGATGTCATCCTTGTGGCTTCATCGGACTGGGATCTCCACTGCACTGGAGCAGTTTGCAGTTAAGTGTGACATGGTTGGGATGAGGATCAGCACCTCCAAGTCTGAGGCCATGGTTCTCTCCCAGAAAAAGGATGCCTGTCCCATCCAGGTGAGGGGTGAGCAGCTACCCCAAGTGGAGGAGTTCAGGTATTTCAGGGTCTTATTTAGAAGTGAGAGTAAGAAGGATCATGCGATTGACTGCCGGTCAGGTGCCCCGGCTGCAGTAATGCAGGCATTGTATCAGACCGTGGTGGTGAAGAGAGAGCTGAGCCACAAAGCAAAGCTCTCAATTTACCAGTCAATCTCCTGTCCCAATCCTGACCTATGGTCATGAGCTCTGGGCAGTGACCAAAAGAATGATATGATGGATATAAGCTACCGAGACGACGGTGGCTGGCCTCACTCTTTGCGATATGGTAGGAGCTCAGTGAACCAGGAGGACCTCGGCCTTGAGCCATGCTCCGCCACCTGGTAAGTATGTCCCCTGGGTGCCTCCCTTTGGAGGTGTTCTGGGCACGACCGACTGGGAGGAGACCCTTGGGTAGACCTAGGACATGTAAAAGGGACTACATCTCCCAGCTGGCTTGGGAGCACTTGGGGCTCTCTCAGGAGGAGCCCGTGTGCCACCACGACCCTGACGTGGATAAGCATCTAGAAAATGGATGGATGGACTTGTGTGGAATCCGATCATATTGTCTCATTAGAATCAATTCAGGTCAAGGCTTCCCATAGACAACCAGTGTACTAATGATCAAGTCTACAATAAATATGTAATCAATCGAACTGCATCGTATCAGAGGTGGATGGCACTGACTATATTCAATTTTTAATAAAAAGGCAAATATCAGCCAGATATATCGGCAAATTGATATGTCGGTCTAATTCTAATATACATACACATATCCACCAAACAAACAACGCACTCATGCATTATTTATTCATTCCCACGTCGAAAAAAAACAAAACAATAAAGCTAGGGACATTCAACAATATACAGTGCATTCAGAAAGTATTCAGACCCCTTCACTTTTCACATTTTGTTATGTTGCAGCCTTATGCTAAAATCGTTTAAATTCATTTTTTTCCCTCATCAATCTACACTCAATACCCCATAATGACAAGGTGAAAACAGAATTTTAGAATTTTTTGCAAATTTATTAAAAAGGAAAAACTGAAATGAATTTAAACGATTTTAGCATAAGGCTGCAACATAACAAAATGTGAAAAAAGTGAAGGGGTCTGAATACTTTCTGAATGCACTGTAAATCCATGTGGCTGTTGTCCACAGCCAGAACGAACACATACAATACAATATCAAAACAAAATGTAAAATGTCTGCATCAAAACCCCTTTTTGTGTCAAGAGATTTTCTCTCAATTCATTTCACTAATAAAATTATCTAAGGAGAAAAATGGGCCCTCAATATTTTCCACATAACAGTCTGAAAACACTTAGGCAGCATTTTCTAATGTGATTATAATGTACTTGCAATGCAAATATAATGTGCAAACATTATTACCTTCTGGAGAGTAGATGTAATGTTTTCAGGTTAATGGTTCTGTCTCGCTTTGCTATGTGTAAATGCCACCAACAGGCTTTAGCTAATGACTGTTAGGAAGCTAAACAGAAAGCTTTAGCTTAGTGGATAAAGCCAACAATCTAGCCATTATGGCAAAAATGATTAGTGAGTGCGTTTCTCTCCGTGTCTGTCTGTCTCTATTCTCAATTCAATAACTTTATTGGCATGAATGTATGTCAAATACCATATTGCCATAACAGTATACAAAAAGCAATTTTTCAACAAACAACAGTTCAGTATATTCAAACCAAATTGAGATGAGGTTATTTGGTTTGAAAACATGCACTTTACCATATAATCGTCAATATCTATAATAACGTAAATCAGATCAAAAATTGAAACCATGTAGCTGTGCAAATCATTCAAAAGGTCTACAATCGCTATACCACACATATGCGAATCCTACAAATCCATGTACTTTATACTGTGAGCATGCAGAGGGTGGTAGTTCAGAAGGAAATACAACATTGGAAAACCAACCACAGCACAGCACAACCTAGAACAGCACAACAGAACAACCATCACACACAAAAGCCTGAGTCAAATATGGCAGTTTATCTCTGGAAAACACTCAGGAAAATACTCTGGGATTTTTCTATTTCCTGTTTGACCCAGGCAGCAACAACACAGCAATACAACACAACACCAAAACAACAATACCACAACAAGACGACAGGACAACACAACAAGAAAACAACACAATAACACCATAACAAGACGACAACATCATAACACTATAACGCAACACCACAACAAGCCAACAGCACAACATAACGAGGCAAAAAACACAACACCGCAAAACGACAAGACAACACCACAACAATGAGACAAGACAACACAATAAGACAAACACAACAAGATGACAAGACAACACCACAACAACTGAACAAGACGACAACACCACAACAACTCAACACAACACAATAACACAACAAGATGACAAGAAAACACCAAAACAACACAATAAGACAACACAAGACAACACCTTAACAAGACATGAAGACAACACAGCAACAAAACAAGACAAAAATACAACACTACAACACAATAGTACAAGTGAGACCTGCACCTCCTGTCTGCTCTTATCAACCTGGGAGGAGGGCGAGGTGGAGGGAGGAGCAGCTTCAGATGATTTCTGCCAAGGAGAGAGAGACAGACAGAAAGCGAGAGAGAGAATTTCAGAGAGAGGGCAAGAGAGGGTGACCAAAATAGAAACAGAGGAGTGAAAATGAAAGAGAAACCACAGAAAGACAGAGAAAAAGAGCGATTATAAGACAGAAAAGGGGGAATAAAAAAAATGCAGAAAAACAAAGAAAGACGGAAAGGGAGAAAGAAAGAGAGGAAGCAAAAGAAAACATTGAGAATGAGTGGAGAACAGATTAAGAAAAGAGAGGGAGGAAAGGAAAGCAAAGAGACAGAGCAGAGTTAATTAGAGGAATGAAGGAGGATTTTCCACGCTACAGCAGAGTACAGTTTGCGTCAGTATATGCTGTAAACCAAGATTATATTCAGCCCCACAGCTGCAGAGAAAGAAGAGGGTGTCAAAACAAGGTCACAGACACACACACACACACACACAAAGTTATACAGTGTAAGAATGACCTCTATTAACCTGCCATTGACCCGTGAGACAGACAGGGAGCAGGGCTTGAATCCAACTTTGCGGTCAACCAGCCACTTGTCAATTTCACAAGCAATTTTCATTTCTCAGCTTCACAAAGTATCTCTTGGAATAGAAAACACCGATCAAACAAGGCAACAGCAAATTTCAAGTCTATTATATAACAATGTACATAATATTCTGTAAGGCGATTTGCATTATCTGCGAGCCATTTCTTTTTTGGCACTTGGGGTGCCCAATATTGATTTATTGTACAAATGATGCACTCACCGCTTGATCAGTGAATATATGAAAAAGCCTTGGGGGGCATTTTTGAAGTTACTCAAAATTAGGGAAAATCAAATATGGCATACATTGACGGTCCAGGAGGCAAGAGCAAGGATAGCTGGGTATGTGCACCAAATTTCATGTCATTGCAATTTTTTTTGTGGAAGATTTGATTGATTATAACGGTTTTAAATTTGACTTGTAATTGGAGTGCACCTGCTGGGCCAATGAGTGTCATTTTGAAAATGTTGAAATGCAGCGGTGAGATGAATCATTCTGCCAAGTTTCGTCAAAATACGGTCAGCAATGCATGATACTGACCGACAAATTAACAAATAAACGAACTGATGGAGAGCAATCCATAGTCCCCCACCCCCCAATTGCATCATGGGGGACAGTAGGCTCATTTGAGATGAGCAAGTTCTGTGTCGTTTTGAGCAGCACCTTGCTAGGCTCATTGCATGATGGTTAGACAGATTGTTGTACTTGACATGACTGTGCATAGTATATTGTGGAGCCCCAGGTCAGAAAGACAGCTCCACTGCGGTTCAGCACCAGGGACAGCACCCAGTCCAACACAAGAGGCAACTGGGCAGAATGTGGGAGGGACAATACATTCCTGCCCTGGTCTGGCAAAGGTGGAAATGAAGCAGCTGATGCCCATCAGCAATCGGGGGCTCCCTATTTAAGCCCTGCCAGACATTTCAGTCACCAGAGAGGAAGGTGGTTGCAAGGGGGTGAGCAGATTGAATCTCTGTGGTGAGGTTAGGAGTATTGGAGGAGTGGAAACTGTGGTGGAAAATATACTATCATGCTTTACAACATTGTATCAATATGAATATAGCAGATGTGTACAGACAGACAATTAACATATGCCCCTTGTCTGACCATGATGTGTTCATGTGCAAGAGAGGTGGAAAGTTCTGTTCAGTCTTCGCTTGAGGTGAAAAGTGCAAGAACTAACCACAGTAGACAAGTTCCTAGAACTGAGATATGTTGTACGTGCACAGACGTCTCAGTTCCCTATGTCTAGGCGGTTTTGACTTGTTTTGCCCGCCTCAACCGCCTTACCACAGAATACTGACAGAAACGTTTGAGAAAGAGGAAGTGCGCCCACACTTCACGTGACTCAGCATATTGGAGAACTGTATAAAGCTTGACTGTTGTAACCTGTCCTTCGCTCATAACCCGAGACAACTCCCAAGGTTGCTGAAGGTACTGTGCCTATTTGCAAATATAATAAATACCAGAAAAGGCATACTCTGTTGTGTTGTTACTTGTGAATTTCCACGACAGAAACTGTGGTGAATTGGATTGATTATTCTGTGTTTGATTTGTGCCTTATAGACTGGATCTTAACTGAGTGAATGTCCCCCAGAACCCACCGCTTGGATGCTGGACAATTCCCCTCTTATCCCTTCATTTCTCACTCCCTGCCCTTTGTGTGTCTCCCGAGTTCAAGCGTGCCCTCGATGCAACATTTAAAAAAATAACCCCCCGGTTAGGGAAGAGTCTCAGTTTACCTTCAACCTCACTCCCTCCTCCCCCACATTATTAATAATGTATTTTCTGTTTTTTACCTCAAACCCAGGACTCAGCAGCTTTTACCCAAACCTGAAGTGCCATACAATACATCCATCTATCGAGTTACAACAGCACAAGATCAAACACTAAGAGTTCAAAAATAAAAAGTGGCTATGGCTGATTATTATTGGCGCCCTTTTCTTGAACCTAGTTGCACAACCTTGCAATGATGATGCTTCCCAACATTTCTTGTAACCATCAACAAGCTTCCTGCACCTTTCTGCTGGCAGTTTCTCCCACTCTTCAATTGCAACCTGCCCTAGTTCTTCAATGTTTGAAGGATTTCTTGACCAACTGCACATTTCAGGTTTCAAAATAAGTTCTCAATGGGAGTGAGATCTGGACTCACCGCTGGCCATTCCAGAACAGAAAGCTTTTTCTTGAAACATCCTGGGTGCTTTTTTGGGTCATTGTCTTGCTGGAGGACCCATGACCTTCAACAGTTTTCTGACACTAGGTAGCACATTTCACTCTAAAATGCCTTGGTAATCTTCAGATTTTATGATGCCCTTAATTGCCAAAGAGCTCTAATTTGGTTCGGTTCACAGAACATTTTCCCAGAAGGATTTAGGTTTGTCCAGGTGGGTCTTGGCAAAGATCAATCTTGCTTTCTTGTGTTTATCTTTCAGGAGTGGGGTCTTCCGTAAAGCCTTTCTTGGCTGGTTCAGTATCCAGCATATGGTATGGGCTGAAACCATTACCACATACCTCTCCAGGTCAGCCTTGAGATCAATCTTGGATGACATCTGAGATAAAGTTTCCTCTTCCACACATCCTGAGAGATTCTTAACAACAGAGCAGCAAACCTCTTAGTAACACTGTGAACTTTGGAAACAGGAATACCAAGGTCTCCAAAGATGGCTTTATAGCCTTGTGAACGCTGATGTTTGGTGATAATAGTTCTTCCTGACAGCTCTTTTCTTTTCACAGACTACGAGGGAAGCAGAACAGACTTATCATTTATTATTTCATTTATATGGACATGTGGGCATCTGCAACCTGTCACAGGTGAGTTGAATTACACTGCAAATGAGAATCTATTTCCTCCAACAAAATTGATTTGAATTGTTCTAAAGGGTGCCAATAACCATGGCCATTTTTCAATTTTGAAACCATACAAGATTTTTAATCATTTTTATTTAATGATCAAGGATTGATTATTAATGATTATTGTTTGATCATGTCAAGTCAGAAGAATGTGTGAAGACTGAAAGTTGTTTCAAATTCCAATTAGATAGATATTGTACATTATCTGCATAAAATACAAGAGTGCCAATAATCTTGGCCAGAGCTGTATGTCTGCCTGTGCATTAATGTGTATAGACACTTGCTTAGTAGCAGATGTAAGAAAGCCAAGCTCAATGTGTATTTCTCCAGAGACAGAGATGATCACAGTGCCAGAAGGACAGAGAAGCAGAGAGACGGAGAAGAATTCATGGGGGAGGAAGGGGGATAGAGAAAGAGTTTCAACAAACATTGTTCCCATTTGCATGCATGACGTATTACCCATTTACATGTTCAAGAGACTTGAAACCAAGTAGTCTAAGGCCTAGTTTATGCTTTCTGTAGCTTGGCGCACACAAGCTCCATTGTGAAAGCAAACTCGAAGAAAGAAACTTGAACGTTCAAGCTTCCTAGTGTAATTCCGCCCATTTTAAATCCGGACGCTATTTTCCCCATCATGTTCCATCACACCGATCGAAAAGTTGCCAAAGTGAAAGTTGTCAGATCACAGATAAACTGAAAAATAAAAATATAGAAATGTCTGATTACAGAGTGAGCATGATTGTTGTTGAAAAAGATATGCTTTGGGTACTTTTTGTACTATTGTGCCCGATATAACTATATTGGACAGCCGCAAACCCGGGCAACTGAGGCGTATGTAGTTCTATAGTGAAGCATATGATGGGAGTTTGGTCAGAATCGATGAGTATGACCGGAAAATAGGGTCCAAAATGGGTGGATTTGTCCTTTCATGACAAACGATCTAATACTTTGGAGGCACTGTAGGAAAATTCAACTATCCCAACCCCCCAAAAATAAAAATAAACCCACTAGAATCAACCAGCAGTTGGATGAGGAGGAAAAGCACCTTTGTTCAATGTTATTAAGACAAAGACGGTAAGACGGTGTTTTCTTTTTGAAAACATGGTGCTACAGGCCCTCAAATGTGGCCAACATACCCCACTGTTTTGGCCGCAATTACATAATTAAACCAGGCTTAAGTAATGTAAAACAGTATGAGAGTAAAGAGTATAAGTATCAGAAAGTTTGATGATGCCATGGTCATGCCCCCCACCCCTGAGTCCCATTTAGGACTGTTAACCAAACACAGCCAACACTTGTTAGCAACTACCTTCTGAGCGCAGCCAGGGAATAAGTGTTCACAGAAAGAGCAAGCTTACATCATTTCTAACATCCCTCCAATCCAGTCTGACCTCCTTCACTGCCTCCTCACCGCCTAGCTTCCACTCCTGCTCCCTTCCTCTCTCCCTAAACTACCTGAGGGCGGAAACTCACACTAAGTGCTTCTTTCTGAGTGTAGAACAGATGAATTTTTCCTCCCTTTTTCATCTTTCTCCATCTCCATCCTTCTCCCTCCCTCCTCCACTGTTAAGCCATCAAACGAACGCTTGCTCTTGTTGCCTGTGGTGGTGAAAGGAGTGCAGCTGAGACGTGAATTCAGAGCATTTTCTTCCCTACTTATTCTGTTGACGTCTTTTGGGGCTTTTTCTCTCCCCCCCCCCCTCAAAACTTCTTCCTCTTCTGACTTTGATGCTGCTGTCGGAGATGCCGACGCAGCACTAAACAGGCACAGATGGGCCGATGTTGAAGATAAAGGGAAGGGAGGCTGGAAGGAGGGAGGGACGAGTGAAAGGAATAGAGGGAGAGGGGGTAGAATGATAAAGCGGGGATAGATAACGAGAGGAGTAGAGGGAACTGGGCGAGAGAGGATGAACAGAGGTTGAATAGATATTAAGAGGTAGAGATAGTGGTGTCTGGGTCTCCGCTGTGGCAAGTACTGATAGTGAGAGAGAGAGAGATGGTAACATCACGACTGAGACATGTCTGGCGGCTAAACCTTTAACAGCTTAATTTCTGTTGCTAGGGAGGAAATTGGTAGTAACAAAATGCAATAGACAGAAAATTCTGCCTCGCTATACAGAGACTAATACAGCGAGAAACATGGTAGCTTGGCAATCGTTTCATTTGCTCGGGCTGTAATATAATCCAACAATGTTCCCAGTAAATATTCAGTCAAGGACAGGTGAATGGTGGTTATGTTTCTACTGTGTCAGTAGAGGTTTTTCAGTTGTCACAAATCTCCCTGGCACCTCATTTGAGAATTGGTTGTGCTCACATATTGGCTAAATGGCAACAACCAGGCTCAAAAAAAGAGACATCTGAAAAACATACAAGTGGTGTGTGTGGATCTATACAGTAACATTATAGTCAAACGTTAACGTGATATGGTAGACTTGCTTCATAATTTAGGTAACCGTGAAGAGTCTAATTCAGCAAAGCAACTACTAGCCACGTAGTGTTAGCTATTACACAAATCAGATACGTTAACAACAGTGTGTGGGCTTTGCTATCTTTATCTACAGCTCCCACCAGTAGCAGATTTCTGGCCATATCAATAGCAATTCTAGGACATATGCAGCATTAACTGTGTATTGGTGTTCTCAAATAGTGGGGCATTGAGCCGCAAAATGTGTAACTTTTTAAAATGAGACTTTAAAAATAAAAAACTTTTACAGACTGGATCCGAGATTTTAGAAATATTGAATGATAAACTTCAAAGCTTGTTAATATGACAACTTTTCCTCATGTTCACATATTGTTCTGAGCCCTTGACCTTGTACCGATACATTAAAAACCTTAAGTGTCTACCTTCAGAATCCCATTCATTATTACGTGTTCGTTCTATCATTCTATCAATTGCAGCTTGCAATTCCGGCCTGTGAGCCTGGATGTGCAGGTGGGTTACATTGGGTTACATTAACAGTGACTAGTTAGCCTTGAATGAATAGGTCTTCTGTGTCTAGAAACCTTTAACCAATAGTATTCAGTCATTTGTGTTAAAATAATTATAAATATTCAATATACTATAAACTAACTAGAAAATTCGGTGCAATCCTTTCTGAGTTTGAGTTTTTGGCTCCTGATCTGCAGATTGAATGAAGTGTGCAACTACCATTCTCCTGTTCCCGAGATTTCTTCAACAACTGTGATGCCTTGTTGACTCCAGTGACATTGAAATAATGTGTGGTGCACATACTGCCACTGACACACACACACACACACACACACACAAATAATGTGTAAAACACACACTTGTACCACCTCGCTTATGACAGAACAATGAGCTCATGCATGGGCAAATATAATTCCAGTGGATGTGCTAATACACTCGGCTGTGAGCACAGCAATGCAAGCACTCCATCACACAGGGACCCTGTTCTTTATCTCACTCTCACACACACACACACACACACACACACACACACACACACACACACACACACACAAACCCATAAATATATGCATGCACAGCAGTGCACATCCCGCGCGTGTGCAGACTGGGGTTCGACTGATAC
>OOFE01005382.1:4273-19284 GCA_900323365.1 Monocentris japonica
TGAGACTGCGAGTCTCATGCTCTACCGACTGAGCTGTCCGGGCCTGTCTGTTTCTTTCTGTTTGCCTCTACAATAAATTCATCTTTGACTCCAGATTTCTTCTTTCCATTCGCCTTTTTTTCTCATCTCCCCCACTGTGCTATAAGTGTCCCTGCTGTAGCAGCTGAATGGGAGCTAGCTGATGTGAGGCAGTAACAGGTACAACAGAGAGTGGGAGAGAGTGGTCGGTGTGGTGGTGGTAGAGGAGGGGGGTTGGCTTGGTTTCGCACGCAAGTCTACAGAAATTATATCAAGCAGTGGGGGGCAAATGAGTGCTTATATTTGGGAGGTAGGCTATGTGTGTGAGTACATGTGTGCATTTTAATGTGTTTTTGGGGAGGCAGTAGATCCATCGGCATGAGTCTAGAAGCTTACAGGCAGCTTACAGAGCAGCAGGGGGTTTGTGGCAGGGGGTAGTGGAGAAGGAGGGGATGGGTTTAAGACATGAGAGGAGGGGTGAGGGATGCTGGAGGGCTTACAGAGGAATAGGGAACAGCTGGTTTTTAATTGAGTCTCCCCCCTACTATACCCTGTGTGTATGTGTGCATGCACACTCACACACACACATGCATGTGTGCACATACACTCCTTATTTTTACTCAGCAATTTCCCAGCTGATGGCTCAGAGGAAGTAAACGCTTAAATATGGCAGCAGCCTTCATACAAAACCCTCCGCGCGCTCTATTTGGGCCGTGTGACCGATAAAGCCCTCCACCAATCAAGGCCTCCGACAGCTGCCTGCTCCCAATCTTAGCGCTCAGTCTCAACACAAGTCAAAACAGCCTTCTGCTTTACCTCGCCTTGGGCTCTCACTTAAGAGGACCCATGTGGATACACATAGAATTCAGAAGTCCTTTTTTCTTAATTTAATGATTAGTTAGGTGATATGACTCAGCATAGCTGAAGAACCGGTGTTGCAAGATAAATTTGTGAAAGGATTCTTGTGGATTCTTTTCAGTTATTTTTAGGCAATTATTTGCTCGTTTGCTTTGGCATACTTTTTGCTTTTGTTATTAAAACGATTACTGTTATGTATCATATAGTGTAGAATCAGAACCTAATCTCTCAACAACCCACCAAAAAGAAGAGTAATGTGCGATCTTGCTAACATTGAGTCAGCAAGCCATAGTGATAGTTAATCCACCACCAGTATTGTTCTGTGATATATGAGAAAATTTCTTGTTGCAAGATATCATGTTTAGAGCAGTTGGTTCTGTAAATACATCATAGTGTGATAACAAGGTCCAGGGTTCAACTCCATGGCACAGCTGAACTGTCATAGAGCCAGAAATTCTAGTAAATATTGCTCCACAAAATAAAAGGCCTTTATGTTCTCTGAGCAAACAATTTGAACTCTGATTTTCATGACACAACACAAGAAACAAAGTTTCTTTGTTTTAATGAGTAGTGTGAAAATAAGTGCAATATAAATTGTGAACAAAACGTGCACAGGGTGCTGGGTTCTAACTAGAAAGTTGCTTTTCCTACATCCTATCCAGCAAATACTATTTTAGGATTGCCGGTTCAGCTGTGAGGCAAAACACAGAAGTGTAAGATACTTTTAATGATGTGAATCCTCAGCGACGTATGCCAAAAACTCACTGGTGTTTGGATTATGACTGGATAATGTAATGATACCATGATCAGTGGCCACACAATTCATTCACTTCTCACGTGGGCGGACTCTGTAATTGTTGGCTCACCATATAAGGCAACTCAATGTGATTCTTTTTAGTTTCTAGATGTCATTGTTAAGTGATGTATCCCAATATTATTAGCAGTGTATACATACACACATGGCAACAGTGATGATAATCTAGTAAATGACTAATCTGCTCTTGGTCCATGGTGTCCTACCTTGGCTATTCTTGACCGCATCTGAATGCTGTCAGAAGCTCCTTTGAGCTTTGGCCATGATGAGCCAATTTGCAAAAATACACACACACACACAGAGACACACACACACACACACAATGGGCCCATTCCGCTTCATCTGCACTGCTCTTTCACAGTGGAGCTGACACCAAATGACTGCCACCTCATTAGAAGCTTTAGCCCGTGAGCTAACAGGCCACAGAGACAGTGGGCCATGCCACGTTGGTTAATTAGAATAATAACAATAACACTGCCTTAGGATGCTGCTTGCTTTTCTTTTCAATTAATTTTATCAGATGCACTTGAGAGGAAAGGAGTAGAAACAGGCAGAGGGAGGGGGGCAGTTTGCGCACACTGGCTCTAAAGGACGGAAGTAATGTGTTTATTCTATATAGTTGGCTGGATGACAGGCTGGATGAGTTGCTGCCAAATCACAATAGTTAACCTGGCTCAAATAAAAATCATTAACATCTGACATGGCTGTCAATGCGAATCGTGTCACATTACTTTGCACACCGATTGCAGACAACGGAACTTGCAGTAATCTCACATTAAATGGAAGGAGTGAAATACAGAGACTCGATACCTCTTCGATGGTAGTATTTTCCCAAAAAGGTGAGGTCTCGTTCAGATGCAGCGAGGCTTTGTGAGCAAGTGTGGAAGACAGGGAGACCAGTAAACAGATGTGTCTCTAAATGAAAGCCACAGCACATCTGTTAGATATCATTTTGGATGTTCTGCATTTTTCCCCTAGATCAGAGTTCAGTCCCTGCTATTTCATCTTATTACGTTTGGAATAGATACCAGTAATCCACAGGTGCCACTTCTACACGGATACTTACACCACCTAAATCTCTATGTCAGAATAAAAACACACACTGACTCAAAGCCAGATTGCATTGTGATAATGTATTCTGGGATGATATATATTTTGTGAAGAAATGTATAATTTATTTTGACACTTATTTGGTGCCAGCAGTATTACTATTTCCCAGTGCATACTGTAACAAACAGGGTGAAACACTGCTGGGTTGAGATTTCAAAACAACAGCTATAACTCTAGCAGCATATGCTGCCTACACCATCTTGTTGTATCAAACTTTTCTTGGAGAAACCTCAGAGGAGTGTGCATTGCAAATGTGGGGCTAAAGACAGTCACGACAGAAGAAATGTTATTGCTTGGGTCTGTACAAGTTTTGTAAGGTCTGGTACCACTTTTGGTTTCTAGGGCTTTATAAGTCAATAATGTACTCAGTATGGTTCAGGAAGTGGATGGGGAAGAAGACCCACGTTTTCTTTGATGTAGACGTCTGCTGGGGAATGCTCTCTGCTCTTGTGTTATACTGTTCGGTCACGTTAAAAGTCCAGCCGAGCGGGCGAGTGATCGTAAAGGATGCCTATCAAAGGTAAATTAGCTCGCAGTGTTGACATCCACTGTACTCGGTTTATGTCCTCCTCACAAGCCCAAACAGACTGTAGCTTGGACTGTTAAATGGGAAATGCTCCAAAATAATAGCTTCAATTGGTTCCACACAGCGACTGAAGCAAAACAAAACGAACACCACAAATTGCCAAAAACATACACAAAGACACATCCATCTCACCGAGCAGGAAAAGAGAGGGAGGAAGAAAGAAGTTTAAAAAAAAAAAAAATCTATAATTAAGCAAATTAAGCCTCGTCTTATTTGCACGGTCGCAATTAATGCAGTCCATGTAGCTGCGACAGGCAGACACCAGAAATCAAATTAGCAGAGATGAGACGGCATCTGTCTTTGGCTCCCGTTGTCCCTCTGGACTGGCAAGGCTGGCAAGGCTGGCACCATATAGCCCATTGTTTTCAGAGGAGCTTGATGAATGGGCGGGTGACAGCATGCAGTGTGTCAGTCACAGAGACAAACTCGCTCTCTTCAAATCGAGGACAGGAGACATATCAGAGAACAAGTTGCTAAATTAATTAACTGCCACACTGTCAGCTACTGTATGTGCACGAAGCTATACAGTCTCAAAAAAAGTGCCCATTTGTTCTACAAGGCACAAATGTCACATGTACCCTTTGAGGCCCATTAATGATCCCAAAAGGCAATTATGCTTACCATGCTTCAGTCATAGCTTCCATGGTAAGGCTGTTATTGATTCATCTTTACAGACTAGGCACTGCCACTGACAAGAGTTTGTACTCAAATGATTGCATTCAATCATTTTATGTAACCTTTTCTTCTGAAAGTGTGCACGAGCATGTGTGGAGGTGGGTATGAGATCAAGTTAGATCTTGTTAGTTTAATCTACCAAAAGGGGATCCTGGCTTTATGGAAAGTTTCTCTTGAAAATAGAAAAATACAAATGTAAAAAATGTTAACGCTCAGGTGGAAGGGCTTCTAGTGACTCTTTACTGAGGCGTCTCCACTGCTCATTTATCTGGAGAGCTGTAATCTGAAACAGATGAAATTACAAACAGGTGTTTGTGCTTTTGTGTGTGTGTGTGTGTGTGTGCGCGCATCTATTGTGGCAGACTGGGCTATCTTCCACTGAAAAACTATAGGAAAAGACTACATCACTCAGCCGACAACAGCCAGTCGGCCATCTTGCCCCAGCTGAGGGGCGTTACTAATCAGCCAGGTGGGAGCTGATTGCCTCACCTAAAGGATTTAAGAGTCCAGGGAGCAGCGAGCAGCTAGGGAGGCTGCCGGAAGCGCGCCTTAAACATTACTGAAGATAAGTTGAAATTGTAATTTGAGTTTATGATTAAAGGAGAGGGTTCTGGGTTGAATCCTGCCTATAGCGTGATCTGAGGTGCCACACTTTGTACACCACTGATGACTGCAAAGGAGTAAGGCTGTATTGCAAATGCAAGGAACTGCCGATTTGTCTGCCTCATTGATTGTGTATGTGCTCGTGTGCAAACAAGCACACTGTGTGCTTGATTGTATGCCTGTGTGAGTGGCGCTGAATTTAGCGGATCTCCCTCTCCCATGGAAATAGGCCAATTTTCTCTGTGAGGCGTCTTGTGACTGCTTTAATAAAAAAAGAAAAAAAAAAAGATGGAAATTCCTTCTAGTTCCGGCTTGGCCAGTAAATGGTGCATGTCTCCTCCCATCAATCACAGAGTGGCACTAACAGACAGCTGGCTGCTTAATATACACCTCCATTAGGAGTCCCTGCTCCTCAGTGAAAATCACTGGAATATCAATAGATACTGCTCTGTTCCAGACATCGCCTTGGAGCT
Organism: Monocentris japonica; assembly: GCA_900323365.1. Taxonomy (NCBI): domain Eukaryota; kingdom Metazoa; phylum Chordata; class Actinopteri; order Trachichthyiformes; family Monocentridae; genus Monocentris; species Monocentris japonica. Next base: position 9,411 of record OOFE01005382.1, read on the forward strand.
GATTCGCCTCCCCATTCTTAATAAGCAAGTTGTGAGGTTTTCAGTCAACAGCTCTTCAACCTTACGACTAACATCAGTGACAGCAATGAATTGCATACCTTAGAGCGTGGCTGAAGACTCACTCAAAATCTCTACGCAAGGTTGATTGAAGAGTACTTAAGAGTGCTTCTAAAATTCTACTTGTGTAAAATTGTTACTGCAAGCATTAGATAATTATTATGATTGGTAATGGAGTAGTTGCATTTACTTCAGTATCAAAATCCCTGATGAGACAAACTTTAATTTTTTTTTTACTTTGAGTTCATAATTCTATAATGCAGGCTAATGTTAGGAAAGGCTCCGAAAATAGTATTTTCACTTTTATAGGCTGAGCCCATGCTTTGTCTGCCAAACTGTATTCAAAGGCATGCAGGCATTTGACAGATGTAGCAAGAGAGTCTGGTATTTTCTTTGAAATTTAATGGTATTTATAGAGTAACTGGAGTTAATGTGCCTCAGAACTGTAATTAGGTATAGTGCTTGAGTAGAAGTACTTGGCTTCATAATACTTTAATCTAAAAAAATATCCTTGCAAAATATATATCCTTGGAGTGAAATGAGCAGAACCAGTGTGCTCCAGTCTCTAATTTCCAAATAAGGGCAAAGCAAAAACAAATAGGCATTGGCCTGTCTTGTGCACAAGGAGAGCAAGAAGTGTGTTGTCACACCTCAGCCACATCAAACAACCATCATCACGCTTTCCCATCAATTAAAGAAACAGAAAAAGCAAATAAACGGCAATTTCACTGCAGTTCTTATGAAGTGTGCAATCTGCGGGAAGACACAATGAACACTCGGCCAATCAATACTTACCTTTTCTTCCTGCTGTCTCCCTGTAATATATTGGAAATGGAGTTAGACAGATTGATTCTGTACACAGCGCTACGGGCCAAAGGAAAATTAAATGAAAATGTAAATGAAGACTGTTGTGTTTTGAGTTTCCTCCCTCAAGTTGCTACTGCACTCTGAGGCCGTTTGCCATTTGAAATTCAGTTAATTTGCTTTCTCACCATGAACTAAATTTACAGGGAGAGGGAGGGAGACTGTGTGGGTAGAGGGTGGTTGTGGTGGTGGCGGGCGGGGGATGTGTGGATTGTAATCATTATTAGACATGTTTTGTTAATGCATAGCGTCAGTCATGTGTTACAGTATTGTTAGGAAGAGGGCGCAAGGAACAGCCATCGATTTAGGAGAGGAGGATATGGCTGACAGCACAAAAGAGGAGAAAAACTCCACGGAAAGGTCAGAATGCTATTTCAGAAACTGACAGGAAAAAAAGCATGCATCTGTCTCACAAACTGGTGCGCCTACATGCACACAAATACACACACACACACACACACACAAACACATACTTTCTTCAGGGTGAAGGAAACTACTTCAGAACTGTGCAGCCACTCAAATAGATGTAGAGAGCCTTGTGCTAAGAATGCAGTGCTTTGAATCCAAGGATGCTCTCTTTTTTATTATCAAGTGTGATTCTCATCCATGGGTTTGCAACATATACTGCAACTAAACTATAGCAAAGCAGTAAACATGGTTGAAGATTGGACGTGATAGAACTCAAGGTTATATTGCTTTATAACATATTTCTCTACATTCATAAGGTGAAAATGATAGGAGAAACCTCAGAGGGAAGTGATAAGAGAGCCAAATATCAAATGTCAAACACTATGCTATGCAAAACCAATAACCAATAATAGTCAATAATACTTATTTGCTTATGGATTTCTGTAATTCATTTCGTAATGTGATTACAAATACATTTAACAATATATTCCATGGATCCAAAATGAACTGCCAAGTGATATTACAAATTACAATCCTGAACAGGCAATCAGTATTGCAATGCAGATAACATTTTGAAAGTAACCCTGGCAATAAACAACTCTTACTCCAGACACAGACTTTCATCTGGTTTAGTGCATTCACCTGCTTCTAGTCATATTCACTTTGACTAATCCTTTCCATGTGGCCTGTGGCAGGGCCTTTGGCAACTGCCCTTAGATCCAATTCTAGTGAGATCCGGAGAGGACAATCCACCGTAACGCCTCATATGAAGCTGTTGTTTGTCTAGATTAAATCAATCAGCGCCGTAAGAATAGCAGTTTTCCCATTAAAAGCCTGTATAATCCCTGGAGAAAGACGACAGGCCTATAGCGCAGAGCAGATCCCTGGTGTTGATGTATGCAACAGTCTTAACCTCACACGTCTTTATTAGCGTGTCCACTGACACACGCATTACAATCCCCTATGGGAAGTCAACTAAGATAAACAGCAGAGAGAGAAATAGGCCCGATGCTCATACTTCAAATATAGCTGCTCATTTTTCAAAACACAGCAGGTGGCAATACTTCAAATATGATAAGGTGTCTGTCTGGTTTTCAGATGAAATTGCATGCTAAAAGTATGTGCACGTAAGTGTGTGTCACTGTGTGTGAGCAAGAGAGTGCATGTGTGCACATATGAGTGCATGTCTTTGTAGTGCTAAGTTATCTGTCTGTGGGGATATAATAGGACTTTGATATGCACAATGATACGCACTATTTGTGTGTGTGTGTGTGAGTGTGTGTGAGTGGGTGAGTGGGTGTGTGGGCAATGGTGTTTTCAAGTGCGGCACAAACCTGTGCATCTGTGTGGGGCCTTGAGTGTTGGAAAATTGGCCTAACATCTGTGAGGATGTAATATGACTTTTATCCACCGTAGGGACATGGAGAGGATCATAGAAACCCAGAGGGGAGCAGAGGGTTTCTGGTTGAATCCAGACCTCCAACTGGGAGACCAGTGAAGGAAGGGGGGAGGATCAGAGAGAAGCTCCACTCGGGGGCTCTTATTTCGGGCTGTAGGCCACCAAAGAGCAGGGTGGAGCAAAGGGAAACAGGGATCTGGCATTTCGTAACACAGAAACACTTCCCTCCCTCAAATGTGCCTCCCCGTCTGATCTCCCCTGGCTAGTCCCCATAAGTGTTTTAGCTGAGAAAAAGGGGGCGTGTGTGTGTGTGTGTGTGTGTGTGTGTGTCTGGAGGAGGGGGATTTCTGCCTTATTTGCTAACGTGGGCCAGCCAAACAGAAGGCAAATCAGATTCTGTGGGGGTATTTGTCCTGCTCCCATGGCAGAGTTTGTTCGCTTTGTGCCTCACGACAATAAATCACACTACTCCCCCTAAAGGTTTGGACATGCCACCACTGGCAACTAAAACAAGCACTTCACTCACGCTGATTTATTCCTGCTATCGTGAAGAGGGGAAGAGGAGGTGCTAACAGGGTCCCTGGGAATGGTGAAGAGAAGGTGCTTGCTGTGTGTGTGTGCACGCACGCGCACATGCATGTGTCTTCCTAGTCTGTGCAAAGGAGAAAGAGAGAGAGAGAAAAGAGAGAAAACCAGCACAGCAAAAGTGCAAACAGACAGGTCTCTTATTCTAAGTTTGGACGACCCAGCTAGCTTATTGCGGGCCCATAGGGTAGCCGATGTGTACTGTTGGCAGAAGTCTTGAGTCTGGCTGCGTAATGGACTCACCCAGGCAGACTGGCTACCTGTAGTGGCTGGGACAAGACCTCCTCCAAATACTAAATTAAGAGACATAGACACAGGCACACACACACACACACACACAAAGAAAACATACACGCAGCTGTACACACACACACACACACACACACAGGTTGGGCTTGACTGGGTTGATGTGTCTGAGAAAAGGCATCCTCCAGATACCAAATTAATCAGCAGGCTGGACGATACAAATGACTGGCCTACATGGAACCAGCAGCATGCAGCCAGAACTCACACAGCACCACAGACAGATGGCCTACCCCTTTTTCTCTCTCTCTCTCTCTTACTCTTTCATTCTATCTCTTTCCTGCTCTATCTGTGTCATCCCTCTCATCGTCCACCTCATTCTGTCTCTTACTCTGTCTATCTGTGGCTGTCTCTCTCTCCTGCTCTAACGGCTCCATCCCTCTGTCTCTCTCTGTCTCCCCCTCTGTCTTTTTCTCTCTATCCGTCTCTCTCTCCCTTCTCTCTCGCTTACAAATCATTAGACGTCCACAACTGCCGGGTCCCTGCTTTATATGTGTAGTGGGTGCACACATATTAACCTTCTTGCAAGCACAAACATTTGCTCGAAATAAAAAACAAAACAAAACACTATCAATTAAAATTCACCAAAGCAGCCACACTCTCAGTTCAAATGAGGTGATGTAAAGTTAAAGGGATTGTTTTCTTTTCCTTGGCCGCTCTGACTCTTTCTAGCAGGCTGTGGCACAGCTAACACAGTGCAGAAGGCAGAGAGCAGAGTCTCTGACCTATTTAGGAAACTGGCAAGAGAGCAGCCAGGGAACATCAAAATACTTCAAAGGCTCCCTTTGAATCCATCGTTACGCCCCAACTTAGTGTGAGCATGTGCACCCACACAAACACACACACACATGCACGTACAAACACACCGCCCTTGTGCACACACCAACTTCAACGTCCTACACTCATACACACACTGTCACACACAGATACAGACACACACACACACACCGCTCCCCCGATATTCTGTCTGAGCTCTTCGTTTGAACTGTGTCCCACATTGCTAAGCAGGGAGAAGTCAGAGAAATCACATTAAACGGTGGGTCTGCCACCAGCATCATGACTCAGGCTGTACCGTGTTAATTCTGTCTCTGACCCCGTCGTATACCATCTCTTCTGTCCCTTATATGTCTATAACCATGATTCTTGCAGTGGAAAGAGTCACATTTAAGATAACTAACTTAACAACTAAGCTAAAAATTATACATAAAAAAATTGTCACTGCCTCAAAATGTTCCACACACTTCACCAAATGCCTCTACTTGTGTTTAGTGCATTGCTATTGTATTATTTTTAGGCTGAAACAAGAGTTTGCCTAATTCTAACATGAGACTTGAACCTGCTACTTACAGCATGCATTCTACTGCATAGCATGTTGAACTAGAAGCAGGTTTCAGCACCATGGACAGCTCCTGCTCTACAACAGCCAGTCAGGACCTTGGGCACCTCTAGCCAGCAGGGCTCTGCTCTGGGTAGCAGGCATGGCAACCTTGGACAGCTACAGCAGTCTCTCTGTGTGTGTGTGTGTGTGTGTGTGTATGTATATCCTTTTGTAAAATTCCTGGTGTCCATTGCTTTGAATTAGCTAGCTTGAATGCTGTGGGTGCTATATAGAAGCCTAGTATTGCCTCTGTGTATCTTTCACTTATGACACATTTCACCTTTCACAACACAACTGGAGAGAACAGACGGAGTCAAAGGATGGAGACATTGCAAAGAGAGGAAAATAAAGGGACATAAATATAGGAAGTCTTTGAAAAAGTATTAGTGCATGTGCATGTTTGGGTGAACTGTTTTGCCCAAGGGGCACTCTTTCATGTGTATATTTGTGTATGTGTAGGCATGCACAAATAATGGGTCATAACAGAAGCTCTCTTTGCGGTCACACCATGATGCCTCACAGTGTGTGTGTGTGTGTGTTTTGTGTTTTGTACATGTTTGTACCTGTGTGATGGAGATGGAGGCACAGTGTCTGTATGTGTGTGTGTGTCTATGAGTGCGGTATTTTCCATCAAGATCATCTACAGTCTGACAGTGTCTTTACTGAGTCAAAGAAGTAAAGCAAAGGTTCTGAATGTTTATTTCTTATGTATCATAGTGTTCGTGTGAGTATGTCTGTGTGTGATGGAGAAGAGAGAAAGACATAGGCACAAAGAGTGTGTGTGAGCGCACGTGTGTGTTTTTTTGTGTGTGTGTAATGCATCGTTCCAGGGGGCATTTCTTTATGCAGCATTCCTGCACCATGGAGCATTAAATAAATGGTACACAGAGCAGAAAGCATTAGCGGTTCTCTTAGTTCACTGGGAATGCCTAGCTAGCCAACAGGATAATATAGATGCCATGCTTCTTACTGCATGTGGCATGCAGATTGAGCAGGACAAAGTGTGTGTGTTTGTGTGTGTGTACCTACAAAGGGGGTAGGGGGAGAGACGATGAGAGGAATAACAGTCAAGTGTATAGTGTTTGTCTGTGTCCATGGAGTGCTTATGTCAGAGATTTTTGGTGGTAACTAGAGCAAGCCCAAATGGACCCCTTGGTTGTTAGGGAGAATGCTGCATCCTGCTGAGAGGCATTTGGGACAAAGGAGGGGGCTGCAGGACTGGAGGGCTGAGGGGTGACTCTGGGTAACTGGGTACTCTGGGGTGAAAGGCTGGGGTCATGGGTGTATTTGGGGCACTGTGAGTAAAGGGCATGTTTGTGGCATGATATGGAGGTCACAGCATGATTTGGAGAAGGGAAATTATTGGAATCATTTGGCCAGATTGCGCTGCTAGGGGGTATTGGGTAGGAGAATGTGGTGCTGGTAAAATAAGTCTTTAGTTGTGGAAAACGTATATATGTTGGAAAAAAAAACATTTCAAGTTATCATTTAACATCTCTAAAATTTAGAGGATCCAGTCTCTTAAAGTGTTAACATTTTGTCAACCAAGGACTTGAGTTACCAACTATCCTGTAAAAAATAATTTGTGCTATCAATCATTTTGTTAATATCGATGGAACTTTTTTCAAATGGTGGATTGGAACTAAATGTTTCACACTGCTATTTTATTTAATATGTTATTCGATTTTAGAATTATATTTTTATATAGAATAAAAGCACGGCCAGTCAAACCTCTTAAAATAGATATAATTCTTTACTGAGCACTCAAACCTCTCTGAAACAGAGAATGGGACTGAAGTCCTCCATATAAATGAAGCAGGGTATACTGTATGTAATTCCAGAGGCAGGGTCTTAAACATTACTCTAATTCTGGGAACTCACACAGGATTCACTCAACTTTCCCCAACACTTACTTTTTTTCATAGCATGATGAAACACTGTTAAAATTAGCAGTAGCTCTAAGTGAAGGTTCCCTGCCATGCTTATATATTAATGTGAATGTGTTATATATGAATATGAGTGCGTGCTCATGTGTTTTAGTGCAATCTAAAAAGTGTGCGTGTGCGCACGTGTGTGTGTGTGCGTGTTATGGCAGACTGGGGCATCTGCCACAGAGAAACTGGGAAAGGACTACATTCCCCGGCAGACGACAGTCAGGCGGCCATCTTGCCCCAGGTGAAGGGGGCGTTACAATCGGCCAGATGGGAGGTGATTGAGACGAGGCATTTAATGAGTGGAATCTGCAGTCCACGGGAGGCACGATCCAGAGAGCAGCCGGGGAGGCTGTTGAAGAGCCCCTTCACTATCTTGAGTTTCAATTTAAGTTGTCGTTTGATTTAACTAAGTCAGTAAAAGTACCGCTTTGATGCAACCCTGCCTCCTGTGTGATCTGTGCCCTCAGAATGGGCTTGTGGGGGGAGAGAGAGAGAGAGAGAGAGAGAGAGAGCTGAGGTTCATTATTTAAAATGTATAAATCTGACCACTTTAGTTAAATTAAAGCCTAAACTTGCACCAACTGGGCGATTACATAATAAAGGGGAAGCTCATATTGCAGTGTGATTGAATTTACACCTTTTACTGCTGTAACCATTACATATCAATAGAGGTCTCAGGAGAGAGTGTTGCCCTGTTTCATTTTGCCTCCAATATAATGGAATCATTGCTAAAGAAACCTATTTAATTCTTTCCATTCAAAAGTCTCATTCAGCTTTTCTGCTTAGTTTATGGGATTTCTGCTTCAGTACATAGTTTACAGTAAAAACAGACATGCAGTGATACAGAAACTAAGGATTTATGGCATCAAAGTTCAAGAGTTGTATTTACACCTACAATATCGTTTCAGTACATGATATACATTAGTAATCCACCAGGAAACCTATTTTGGACCATGAAGGTTCATTAGTTTGAATTCTTGCACTGCTTGGAACAATCTGGGCGGGGAAAGAGGCTGATCAACACTCTCTCAATCGTCCTCTCTCACTAACAACCCTTGAAGTACCCCTGAGCCCAAGTGGAGCTGCTCAATGGCAGGGGAAGACTGTGGTTGTACTAGGCAACACCCAGGTGCAAACATGTGTAATGTATGAAAGTAATTCAGTGCTGAAAAAAGGATGTGTACTCAGCAAACCTTACTTGGCTAAATGAGGGTTTGAACAAAATGACAGTTATTACAGCAATGAGCAGTAATCAACGACAAAAAATAGGTGTACCAGATTTTAACTGCAACCCTTTTGAAATGAAGATAGAAAAGAAGATATTGATAAGGCAGCATAGCGGAATATATTGGCATTACCAAGCAGCCAGCGACACGCCCTCAGTATCAGGCAACTGGCCTGTCTCTGAGGAGGGGAATGCTTACTCTTCCGAGTCCCTCACAAATCAATTGGTTGATGGATAACATGTCTTTTGTGAAATGGTCTTATAAATCGCCTGCCTGTCTCACACTTGAAGAAATTGCTTTTGAATAGCAAAACGCCACCCTCTGTTTGAGCCGTCAACATGGATTCTCTTGGCTCTGTCATTTGTAATATTATGGTTTGGTTGAAGAGCACACTCTGCTCAATAAAGGGTTGAATCCTCAACAAATCTCAAAATAATCAAACCCCCATTGGATTTTCAAAATGCAAGCCTTGATACCACTGACTGCTTTGCCATAACCACTGCTTTTACACTTACACATATTGTAGACACACACAAAGACACACATACAAAAACACACACACACACACACACACACACATAGTTGCTACAGCTGGCTGATGGGATAAGGGCAGACACAGGTAGGCCAGCCAGGCTCTGTGACATGGCTTCCAGCTCCAGGGCAGTAGTGTGTCTCACATGGAGGATAGGGGAGCAGACAGGACTGAGAGAGCCCCAGCTACACTATATCCCCAGGCTGCACAGTGTGGCAATCATTGCCACAGCCCTGACATAAGCCCTGGCCAAGGATGATGGCTTGGTGCCCCTGCTGCAGGCCTCTGCCTCAGCCATTCACTTCAGAGCTTGCCTCGTCCATAGCACGAGGCCCTGTACTCAACACTAACACTTAACTCTTATGCAGCCCCATCCCCCAGACCTAGGTTTTATGGTCCTGGTGAATAAACAACACATGACACAATGTTATGCAGGTTTGAAGAAGTAATGTATAAGAAAAACAGAAAATGAAATACTGCTGGATCCAGGTTTCATGCCTTGGGCTAGAAGTCTGCCATTATCCTCCATAGCCTTCTTCTACACATTTAGCGTTAATGTAAGCTTCAGGCAGTCCCTAGCTTTTGTGTTATGGACCCTCTATATCTGTCTGCCTGGAGCTGAACCCATAAACAGGCAATTTTTTCCTACACTACAGATTCATGTCTGACAGCATGTGGGCAGATCGCTCCAACAATACACCCTTTAGACCATCTTTGTGTAACATGTGCACTTTCACAACCCACATACTGCACACAAATACCTTCCTACAGTACATACTGCAGACATATTCAGTGTAATATGAGATAAAAACATTATTTCCCTCATTGGCAAGATTGTATGGTGCACATATCTTCTGTGGGCCAAACAAAAAAATGTAGCCTATGGCTGCTTTAAAACACAATTTGTCCAATTCTTTGAGAGCTGACCACCAGCACAGACAAGCACAGGGTGACTGTAAACACAAACAACATGCACAATAAATTGGTTTGGCTGGTGTTGCAGAGATGTGTATGATCAAGATATGCATTTAATTTCAGTTCATGAATTTAATGTAAAAAAGACTGAGAACAGACAGTGTGGGACATAAAAATACAATTGGGAAGAAGAAAGAAAAGAGAAGTCATATACAGTATGTATATATATATATATATATATATATATAAAGCTAGAAACAAAGAGACAGAGAC
>OOFE01005383.1:2054-22515 GCA_900323365.1 Monocentris japonica
GAGGGAGGGAGGGAGGGAAAACAAACAAGTTAAGTCTGGGATCCTTAGTAACGTTCAGGTTTTATGAGGTTTTATTTGCCTGCTTAAGACAACAAGGAAGGAACGACAGCCAAACACTATCATGACGTCATGAAGATGTCATATTTGCTTCTCCACCTGCACCAGCAGTCCGTGTGTGTGTGTGTAGGAGTGCATTGTTGTTTGTAAGTGCTAGTTTGTACAGTCAAGCAGGGCAGCAGGCTGGCCTAATAGTGAGAGCAAGACACTCAAACCCTCTACCTGCCCACTCAATGTAAGTGGCTCTGGATAACAGTATCAGCTGAATAAAAAAAATCTACCTTGATGTGCTTGGTGATGTCAACCTCACAGGGCCGCAGGTTGCAGAGGCGGGACTCCTTGACCAGCTCACACTGCTCGTTGGCGTTGGAGATCCTCATGGACAGACCCCGGCCACAGGTCTTAGAGCAGGGGCTCCATGAGGTAGTCTGGCTGATGCAGTTCTTATGCCAACTCCTGGTCTCAGCTGGGAAAGCTGGGAAAGAGGAGTGGGGTGAATAGGTGTATTAATGTGTATTCTGTACACACTGATACATTTTGTTACTACTACTTTGAGCTTTGCCAACTCATGATTTAAAAAGGCTGAGGTTCAGTTCTATTGCTACCATCTGAGCTCCTTCAGGGAAGCAAATTTGAACCAAATTAAGGAACCAATACATTAAACGATTGTAAAGTAGGAAAGTGGTGAACGTAACAGAATGATTTTAACTGATGACAAAGAGAGACACTAGGCACCCCAAAACAGATAAAAAGCTCTTATTCTATTGCTGATCGTAACAGGATCCAAACCCTGACCGATGATTGATGTCTTCCTGTACTGACTCTGTACTGATTAATCTTTAAATAGCTGTTGTCTCGTTCCTATTTGTATCCTTAAGCAAAATAAACAAAGATATCTCCATTCACATTCTTCCTTTCTTGGCTCCATTCACTACTGGCCTAAGTGACGAGAAACTGGACATGACCCAAAAACAGTGTGAGGGCTTTCACAGGAAAGGATTGGTCTGTCCCAACACATACACACACAGACACACACACACACAATCCCTCACAATCCTCCTGGAGTATGTGAGGGAGTATGTGACTGCCAATTTCAAATACAGCTGCTGCTCTTCAACTTTTACAATCAACTGGTGAACAACAACTTATAAATCCTTTCCTCTATAAAATAAGCACTTATTAAACGCTTGAAATAAACGCTTGTTTATCTCAACAGTTGCAAACATCCTCCTGTATGTTAGTTGGCTTGATCCACCCCAGGACATTGTCTGAGAGATCTCCTCCATCTCTCATGTCTGTCAAAAACAATTTCTAACCCAATTCTAAACCAGTGGTTGGGGAAATGAACTATTTAAATGGTTAGGTTAAGACAGACATGAAGAAAACTGGATCTTAAAAAAGCAGCAGGGTGTGTCCTGGTGGCTCAGAGGTCTAGGGTGTGTATCATGTAGCCGCTACATCCTGGGTTTGAGTCTGACTGAATTTAAAATAAGTGTGAAATCCCCACAGCAAGTAGCGACGGTGTCCTACCCTCTACGGCGTGTCGCGGGGCCGTCTTGCGCCCTCTTTTGGGTTCATCACAGATCCATTGCTCACAGCATTGGCCCCGGACCTTGACCCGGCGCGGGGTTTGGCACCACACCCGGGGAGGCTGGGACTCTGTGCACAGAGCCACACAACCGATAGCACCGTTCACACACACACACTGGTATTTACAGCTGGGCTTGAAGCTCTGCCCATTACGGTAGATCACACCATCATGCTCACAGCCTGTGCCCACCATATCTAGCAGAGAGGAACAGCAAGGAGTCACACATCATCGAAAAATACAAAGAACAACAAACACTTGGCATTGATAATGTGAATATACAGACAATATTCTTTGATAAGCTATAATGTAATGTTTAAAGTAATAATCTGCGAGCTGTTCATATTAATAAATGTTTTGCTACTCTGTAACGCCGACTGATATAACACAGTAGTGATTCAACCTCTATCCAGTTCATGAAAGCTTTTATATTGGGTAGTTATAAAAGTGAGACGTTTCATGTGACGCGGCAGCAGTAAATTTAAAAATAAATAAATAAATAGAAGAAGAACTGGGTAGTTAGCATGAGCAGCAATAGCCACCGTGGTTGAACAGACAAAGAAAATAGCGCCACCTACAGAAACTCAAACTTGATCAACAGAACATCCAAGGAAAAAGACGTTGTCGTACTGGACACAATGTTTGATTGACAGGCGATCTCTGGGAAGTGCAACACAGCAATGAGTGCTGAGCACCAAAGATTACAGCTTAAACAACAACCATTTCCTCTTTGATGTTCTATTTGATAGGATTTCCATCAAACTACATGTTCAGTTGCAATACAGAATCTGAATAGTGTGCTGACTGTTGTTTGTTCATCCGTGCTTCTCATTAAGTGAACATCTTAGGGTGCATTTGTTTGTTTTGTTTTGGTGAGTGACACTTACATGCACACACTCCTTTTTCGTACCTAGGCTTGTCCGAGCTGTAGTCGCAGTACAGTCCCTTGTGGTAGTCGCATGTGTCCGCCTCGTTGCACACCTCGCCCACCTGCCGGGCGCAGGTCTTGCAGCAGTCGCAGCCGTCCATGAGGAGGCTCACGCCCGGGGGACAGGTAGGGGTGACCCCGGGACACTCGCACGGCCACTTGCAGTACTGTGTCCGGTTGAACGGCTCCGTGGATGTGGGTTCGACAGCTACAGTGGGCGGCATGGCAGTGGAATTCTGGGAGTAGGCCTAAGGAGAGATGGATGGACAGACTGTGAGCAAAGGCCTATGGGGCATCTTAGATTGGGAGGTTCAACATCAAGATTTTTTTTTTTTTATTTAGCCGGAGACTCAGTGTGTAAATGATGTGCAGTTCGCAGTGGAAGCATAATATCAGTGATATTATCAATGAACCTGCATTATAATGAAAAATAGCGATCAACACAATTGGCCACACCAATTTGTATGCTTATATAACCGATGTTTCTCTATGTGTGAACGGAATAAAAATGGCACCGTCTATTGCATGAGAGGCATTGAACCCCCCCCGCATGGCAAGGCAATATTCTTAATGTTCTTAATGCTAAATCCTTTCATATCCAACCTTTTAGGTAACCCTGTCTCAGTTAGTCACTGACCTGAAAGACCAAAATCCCCTATTTATACACCTCCGCTTTACACTGCCAAAATGGGTGAAAAACATGGCAGGAAATATGTCTGGTTGAATGAGGGTATAAAACAGAGGATTTCATCTAAGCAGCCAGCGGAGATAATCCCATTACATCCATGTCTAGTCTTGTTTTATTTTGGCAATATTCCATTGATCATAATCTGCTAACAAGACTTTGTTCCAAAATCCTGCCAATAAAACGTACCCAACACATCTCTCCCATTTCCATTGCCTCTTACAAGCTGCTGTGCTTCGAAGCCAGGATCACAAAGAGAATAGTTACACAGCACTTTAGTACAGATGTGCTCACTGAACGGGCCACGAGGGGGACGTTAACAATTCAATGCTTGGAAGTTAGGTTTGGACAGTGGCTGCACGAGTCCCAGAAGAGGAACCTGGCCCATCTTTGGGATTTTTGATTTCAAATGTGTATTTCTGACAACAAACACCACTCTTTTGAATCCAAATTAAATCATGCTTGCGCTTGAGAAAAATGCGAGGACAGGGTCCTGAATTTAACACAGTTCTGGGCTATTTATTGTTCAGTGACTGAGACAGTGATTTGCTTCTGAGGGAGAGAATCCTCACACTACAGTTCTCTGCTGTCTGCTGATTTGGGGTTGTGTTTGTAGGTAAACTAAATGGAAACGAAGTAAATCCAGTTTGTTCCAGTAAAGGGTTAAATGTAAGTTTCAGGCAAGGAAAATGCACTATACTGCAGGTTTATACAGTTTATACAGTTCAATTAAAACCACAAAGGAGCTTTGTAATTAAGGCCCTCTGTATGAAGCCACCCTGCCCATCATAATTCCCACACTCCTGCCTGGTCTGATCCTGGAGTCATTTTATTGGCGGTCTAATATTCTCCACACACTCATAAATCATGCCTTAACCAGAACACGTCACTTTAAATCAGTAAGGAGCTTTTGATCCACAAAGGTCATGCACACACACACACATACACACCTACCCACACACACCTACCCACACACACACACACACACACACAGACTTAATCTGTAATTAATTGAGAAAACATGCTTAATCATCTTATGCGTGGCGTACCCTATATCATTTCCCTGAGCTTGTTCCTGGCAGCTCAATGGAATTATGGTCATATTAATAACTGCTGTGTACAGCGCAGAAAGCTAATACAGATAAATGAGTTTTAATCACGGCCATGCCACTAAGCTATTCCTCAGAAGAGCTGATTTAGTCTGCAGCCATCAAACATTACGCTAATTGTGCAAAAACAAAAACAGCACAGAACGTGTCACTGACAAAGAACGGAGAGGTGGGTGTTTCATAAGTTAATTGTGTAACGCCATCATCATCCTTGAAATCATTTATCTTCACTAACTAAATTCAGCTTGATTTGATTAGGAAAGCATTTCATCATTGGCCGTTCAACAGAACATCTAAATCAATTTGAGCAACAGATAATGCAAGACAACTCATACATGGCACACAACCATAAACAGACAAACCCGACCTCAAAATATCCAGATATCATAGATTTAGGCTTAGATATATGTCAAACCATCCCACAGTCTCTACATCCCATTGACTGGTTTCCAATGTGACCTCAAATAGCAGTCATGTTTTGGTGCTGGCCAGCTAACAAACTTGGTGTTAACTCTGTGGTGAGATGTGACAAGGACTGATGACCCTCATTCCCTGGCTGCTTTGATCTTTTCACGCTGTCAGTCTCTGGTCAGATCAGATGACCTGTGGCTTTTCCTCAAGTTAATCTGCACGGACACAGACAGACTTGAAGTTTGAATAAGAGCTATTTCCCCAATAATGCTAGGGGGCTGTGAGGGAACTCTCCCTCAAGAAAAGATGTTTTTAAAATCTCCTTGCTACATTTGAGAAATGCAAAAAGCAAATACATCTTTTGACCATGGCCTTAAAATAGCTTAAAGGCTTTTTCCCAATGTCAGCAATTAACAAAAGTCTTGATCTGCCAGAGAAAACCAAATCTTGGGAGTGGAGATAATTTCTTCAGATTGATGGACTGAGCTTGTGATGCAGGAACAGGAATAATCAGCAGGCAATTCAACTGATTATTGTGAATTTTACAGTATTTTGGTACATTTTTACAATGAGGGAGAGAAACAGATCTGTATGTTAAATGTTTCTGTATGTTTAACAAAGAAATGCAGTTGAGAGTCAAGATTGAGGCTTATTGCTGACGGATAATGCAATAACTTAACAAAATGTAACTGAAAAAGTTGATAATATAATAAAACTGGTTAACGTATTCCCAATTAAGATAATAACATCTTATTACATTAACCATCGATCATTACGTCAAGGACTGTAACATGTATTACAATATTCTGAAGAAATTACAAAAACATATTTTACAATAAAACCTGTTAATGTGACTTAATTACATTATACAGCAATTTATTACACAAACAGTTATTGTTAACGTTTGTGTAATAAATTATTATTACAGTTGTTATTACATTTTCAACCCATTTAGAGGTACATTTTGACAGGTTATTACATTATCAGTTGCTTTGAAACTTGACCATGGAACTTGAGCCAAACTCAAATGAGGCCGCTGTGGCCAAGTAACCTCCTGTTGATGCCTCGACTGACAGGTGGTTTAATAAGCCAGTGGCCCTCAAAGTGATAATTACTTTAATTTCACTCTGATTTAATTCATTTAAAGTGATCCCAAATAGAAAAGTCATTGTTATACAGGCTCTATTTGTAATTATAATCTCCCCACGTAGAGTGTAGACAGTTGTACAATTCAAAATCACATCAACCACAAAAATCCTTCCATACGGGGGACCCTGGAACAAAATCTCAACGTTGGAGTTCCTATTATAATCGTTCCCTCAACAGCCACAAGGCGGCAGCAAAATATCATGAACGATGGAAAGTGAAGCCCCAGGGTGGCGACTGCCAGCATTACAAAGTTTCACAGCGGGCAGAGTCGCAACGATATTGTCTTCTCTTCTGATGTTAGTGAGACATCAAGTGATGGATGAACTTCCAGTCATTAACTTTTTACAGTCTATTGCTCTTCGGCCAATAACCAAGGAGGCTTGATGCCACGAGTCAGAAAAAGTTGCGGAGAAAGTGGATACTGGCATCTTTTGGCTCAGAGCTGAAGATATCATCACGAAAATAACTATAGTAATCCATCCTATAATAATTCTTAGGAGGATATTATACAGATATCACAGCCAAACTTTAAAATGTCATGCAGCTAAACTGTGTCAACATTATGCAACAGAAAATCCTATAGTAATACAATAGGAGATGCAAATGTCATGATAAGGTCACCGTAAATGCATTATTGAATATCATAGGCATAAAAAAACACCTTAAAGTCCGATAGAAAACTAAATTTAAACTCGATATAAACTCGCTTTTGAGTACTACAAACACTAGAAATCCCTATAAGAATATTATGGTGAAGTTCGAGACAACCAGCCTCCGCCAACCTTCTCCTGCAGCCTGAAAATGTGCAAAATGTGCAAAAAAGAGAGGAAGGCATCCTCCCTCTCACCTGTTGAATCCCGGCTGCTATGAGAATCCACAACAGGAGCCAACTCATCACTGGTTAGGAATTGTAAATTCATTGAATCCAGAATGAATCCCGTTTTAAAAGCAAAACACGTCGCTCTCCGCGGGTCTGCCACATCCTCGTCCCATCGCCGTCATCTCCACGCTCCGCTGTGTCTGTCCCGGGACCCGGGGGTGATATTGAAGACTTCGGGCTGACGTCAGGCCTGAGAGGACGAGCCCCGCGTGCTCCTGCCAGGGGATCGTTTCTTCTCTCCCTCCGCTCCACTTTCACCCGATCCTCCTCCTGAACACACTGGCAGCCACCGTGGTTTAGGCGTGTCTCGAAATCGAAGATATTTAGGGCCAGGCTGAAACTTTGCTGTATACTCTGTAGATATACTCTGGACGTTATTGTGTACATTTGATGCGCGTCTGCACGGTTCATCCGGCTTGCACAGATTCCTTTGTATATAGTCACATTTTGTTTGTTACCAACATCTGTTAGTTTAGACGTGAACAGGGAGTGATGCACTTTTGTTTATGCAAGTGTACATATGCCCTTGCACTGTGTGGCTTATGTAACAGCAAATGCACTGTATCTGTAAAATTCTTTGTAGTAAGCCAAAGATGCTGCTTAGCCTCTTTACCTTCATTTATTGAATTACATTTATTGTTTCTCATCTCATCTCATCTCATCTCATCCTTACAGATGCCAGATAGCCCGTAGGCTGTACCTTGGCTGAACTAACCTGTTACTGTATCTGTTCCAGGTCAAAAAAAGGTGAAGTGACCAGTAATTTTACACTCCTGTAAAAAAAGGTTGGAAAAGGTCAGTTCCTCTTAATGGAACTGAACAAATATACTGTACAGTTTGCCTACTTTTCTATTTTTAGGCCTGGGACTCTGTTTGTCTGGTCCCCAGATGTTCAGTTTAAATCACAATGATGCCATCCATGACAAAGTCTGTTACTTTCCTTTCCTTTCAATTTCCTGGAAATGTAAATGTTTTTCCACTTAGATGACACGGGCGAGGGACAAAAGAATTCCATTATATGTTACCCTGCCGTTCAGCCATATGGAAAATGGCTCAGGGAGGCCTGATCAGTGCGTGATTTGGATTAGTGGTTGCTGGTTATTTCAAACACCCAAAACCACAACATGTTAATGAAAAAGCTCTCAATTCTGTGAACATAAATCAGATATGCTTTTATGGCAACAAAAATATGTTCCCAGAGAGAGAGAGAGAGATGAGAAATGAGCACATTGTCAAGAAGCAAGGTGCCCCAGGTCTGAACCCCTATTATTTACAGGCAGTCCTCTAATCCCTGTCAGAGAGCTGTCATCCTCCGAAGTGATCTGAGAGCGCTTCTCTCTCTGCACTGACTGGGACGACCCCTCGACAGCACAATGTGTCCACTCTCTCTCTTTCCCTCTCTCTCTCTCTCTCTGCCTGACAAACCTGCACACACACACACACATACCTACACACACACACGCACACCAAAAGCCCTTGCGTGGACCTATGCACCATTAGGCGTCCTCAATCAAAGCAGTGACAAGTTGTCTGTGTTCTTGCTGTGTTTGTTGCGGTGTTGTCAATGTACATGTGGTGTAAAGGTCCTGTAATGAAAACCAGGTCTGGGACGACTACCGTTGAGCCCTATGGATGAAGTGGATAAGCTGGCAGGGCTCAGTTTGTCAGCTGACTTGAGGTCAGTGTGTTTAATGATTGATACCTAACGTCTCATATATTAAACAAGTAGTATTTTTTGTTGTGTTTAGTCATGATGAATGTAGTTGGGACATAGATCATACCTCGGTAATCCATCCTCCCCTCTCCTCGTTTCTTTAGTTCACACAATCAGAGATAGTTATATGAAATGCAGCTAGCAGCAAGCTGGTGATGGCTGTTTATCTATCAGGGGCACCACGCCCCTGGTTGTGCAGCACCGTGGATCCCAGCACATCATGAGTATGTGGTATGTTCCTTGGGAGTGGATGAGCCAGCAAAGCACCCCAGGTATAAATGTGTGATAGATGGCCCGATTATGGGAGCTGACTGTCTATGAGTCTTACATAGTTGGCCACACTTAAAATCCCCTCATTAAAATCCCCTCAGCTCACAAAGAAGCCTTGAAGTCAAACCATGTTTTCGAAAATCCTCAAGCTTCAAAGTCAAGTGGAGTCGCTAATCCTCCTTAGAATGGGAGAATGAGTTTACAACACCTAGAGGCGACCAAAAACTGCTGAGGTGATACAAAAAAAATGTTCCTTCACAGCACATTACTATCGTGGAAAAGTTTTCGGAGTATCACATCACTCCTTTTGCAACTAGAGTCCTGACAAGAATCATTTGCTGTTTATGAAAGTCCAGGAGATACAACTGAAGCAATGCCAGATGGAAGAATTGTTTTAACAATCATTTATAGCCTTATAATAGACTGCAATCATAAACTGTTTCAAACCAGCACGTTACGCGACCCGGAGAGAAATAGTTCAAGATCAAAATGACCAGTTTTATAGGAATTTGCTGCAGAGAAAATCTGCCTGTGATTATGGTTGAAGGGAGGTCCAAAGTTTAAAAGCTGGTTTAAGTCTGGTGATTAATGCTGTATGCAAAAATGATTAGATCATTTCTCATATTTGCAAGTATTATTGATTACTTTGATTACAATTTACAACACAATGGACGTAACTGTGTTTGCAAGATGTTGATTGATGATACCACAAACTTCAAACAAGTACTTGTTTGAAGTTTGTGGACCTTATGTGAGCATTTATGCTTCAACTATATGAGTGGCTTGTTTGTGCATGTGTGAGAGAGAGAGAGAGAGAGAGAGAGAGAGAGAGAGAGAGACAGAGAGACACAAGTTCTGCTCAGACCAGTCCAGTAATTATACTAGCTTTATATAGCTGTGGTCTGGGACTCATGGACTAAGGAAAACATCTGCTGAGCTCCAGTTATAGGAATCCTACAGCTACACTTGAACCCACAGCACAGATCACGTGGCACAGTTAAAAGTGAACAATTCCTCATGTGTATTCTCTGTGTCGGAGGGACCTGTTAACACTGTTAGCCCTGTAATACTTTATTATTGACAGAGGTTAACCTGTGACATTGTAGGTCAGGTAAAGCCAATGGCACAAAAGGTACTAGACAAACTTAAGCTCAAAGTAAATGGCCTTGAGAGAGATGTCAACTTTTAAGCTAGTGAGCCACTGAATGAAATAAGTTATGAATGCTTTCAGCGCATTTCATGTGAGTGAGGTGGGGTTTACAACTCATATCTAATGGAAACATTTGTAAACAACTGACGCATTAATCCTCTGTTATTATGTGTTTACAGATTTCACAACATTGTAAATGATCCCCCATCTTTAGTACAGGAAAGCCTCAAGGTGGGATATTTATATAAAGATTTAATTTCCATTCATGCCTGTGTTCGTTGATCAGTGGAAAGTCCTAACACAGCGTGCAAACATTTAGTAAGTCACAGCCCTGCCAAACACAACCGTTGCTTTATTGAGGTCCATTGTTGCTGTCGGCTCACAGCCCCGCGAGCTGGACCCGACGAGACCAACCACCTTGGATCGTTTCCCTGAACATGTGGAGGCTTGCACAATAGGCTTTGTATGAAAGGTGGTGTGCTATTGGGAGCCGAAGTTGACGTCACTTCTGCCCCCCTGGTTCACTTCTGCCTGTTCTGATGCATTACAGATCACTTGATATAAGGAAACTATTAACTGTACGGTTCAGATTCTGAAATACTTGATACTTATTATTATTTATTTATATTAATATATTATTGACTATCAAAATTGCACAACTGTCAATTGCACTAAAGCTAATTACCTTATTTTGTGTCACTGATATGCACTAACTTGTATATTTTTTGTATTTTTTTATATAAGCTTTATTTTCCGAACTTGTTTGTTGTATAGTGCCGTGTGCTTCTCTCTTGCTCTGTACACTTTCTGCTGCATGACTGCAATTTCCCCTCGGGACAATAAAGAGCCATCTACTGCTGCTACTACATCTACTACTACAACTACTACAAACTACTACTCTACTACTACTATTACTACTAATTTTATACTAATAATACTAATACTATAACAATAACTACTACTACCCCCTATACTACTACTAATCCTTCTACTACTGCTACTACTATTTCTTCTACTACTAATACTACTACTACCTCTATTACTACTACTACAACTACAATTACTACTAATGATGATAATTACTGATAATTAATGATAATTACTGATATTTACCATAATACAGTAAAACCTGCATGTCTTTGAGGTATGGAGTACATTTAATATTCAGGCAACCAGGCTATTGCTTCTGTGTGTGTGTGTGTGTGTGTGGCTTATTTTTCCATTATCTACTTGATAGATTCCAGCAAATCCTGTCCAGAAATTGCATTTCCTCACCCAGGCTGGCCAGACTCTGCTGAGGGAAATTGAAGCAAGCACAAGACAATGTGGTAAATATTCAGTTCACAAAGTTGAACCCGTATGTGTGAATTGGGGCTGTGACTTCAGTTGATGGATTCTGTTTCTTCGACAGACTTTCTTTGAAGTGCCTAGCCCCAGGTTATGTCTTTCGGAAGTTGGACGCGATGTGCTGGATAACTTCACAAATGCCACCCTGAATGGCCAGGTGGCATTTCCTAATAGGAGAATGCTATTTATCACATTTACAAGCAATATAAAGGGAGCTTACTGCTGTATAATGATAGTCCTCTCCAGTATAAGATGGCTGTCATAAGAATCTGATCTCTTCATGGAAGTGAGGATTTCATTATGTATTGGAAATGCATGAGAAGTAAAAATTTCCAACACAATGGCCGTTGCAATGTTCACTGCAATGATGACTTTGCCTTGATAATTCAATATACCCATACTCATCTTTATAACAACTTTTAGCAAATATTATATGGCTTTATAATGACTGTGTGAGCCAAATGATCACTCTTGTACTTATCAACAGGTGGAGTGTGGCACTAACATTGCATTGGGGCAAGAGGTAGTTTTCTACAGTTTTAAGAAAAATGTGCTGTAATTACGAGAAGTTGAACAAGTTGAATACGTCCTTGTTTATTATTAAAAGTTTTTTTGATTTTCTTTCAAGTGTCAAAGAAAAGGTCTCCGCTTAGAAGTTGATCAATGATTGGTTTTATTCATATAGAAATAGGGAGAGCATGAAATTAAACATTTGTACATTGATTGGCATTTGAAACATTTGCAACCAGACACTGAACCTGCTGACATTTTAAAACAGGAACTGAAACAGGTTTCGTGAGCACGGCTCACATGCTCATGTGTGAGGCAGGTCCTCTCCACAGACAGTTCATAGTCAAAGGCGATCATAGGCATCTAGTATTGAGCAACACAGAGAAGCAAATTCTGGCATTTGTCAGAATTCTCCTACACCAGCTTATTCCGTATGGGCGAGCATACTGACCTCTAACCACAAGTCTTGTTCTATTTGGGTATAAACTACTCAGGGCAGAAACAAAGTACTGACCAACAAAAGGTCCTTGCCATGTCAGGAAATGCCCTGGAGGCACTGGATAAAGTGAGCTTGGAAACCAGGCTGAGTTACTTGCCTGTAAAAACATCCACTAGGGCGCTCCCTGTTATATTTTACTTGCTTTAGCTATGATCGCCTGATAGCACTGGTGTTGTGTTCTCAGAAGGGGAGAACATCAGTCTAACCTTCTACCTTGCTGTTGCTGGGAGAATGAGTCATAGTGGCACAGCCAAACAACCAGGCAACCAACACTTGCCACCGTTATTGAACAAACTAAATTCGATCCTTTAAATTCCTGCGAACCCTAAAGCATATCCAAGTTTGCTATCAAAATGTTAAGGTTTCTGAATCGCTTGATCTTGAGGATGCGCAAGCAGCTAAGATTTTATTAGATCAACGAGCCAGACAGGTACTACAGCAGCAGCTGGCAAATGACATAATAGGTCTCTAGACAAGCTAGTAGTATGTCAGGGATGGGTTTGACCTTTATGTCTCAAATTGACAAGCATCCAATAGACACAACAATAAGGTTTTTGTCTTAAGGTTAGGCAGCACAGGGGAAAATGGCAATTTTGGCAAGATGGGTCAATTTTGGCAATATGTTGCTTCTATAACTAATGTAGCTTCATAAAATATACAAAGCAATAGTTGAAAACTGGTCTAGTTAGTTTGTGTTTTCACACCATGTGCCTCAAGTACACCAAGTGTAACCAAAGGGATTGGTTTCTTTGTTCAGGAAGGTGGTGAAAGCAATGCGTTACCAAACAGTATGAGTGTTATCAAGTAAAGGGATTTATTATACACAAGATCAAAGCTGTAAAAGTGTTCTACAGTGACAATTAGAAATAAGAGAAACACAATTTTACATCACTATAATGCAATTGTGATAAAAGATAAATACCCTCTACTTAAAATGTCTGTAGACTGTCACTAAAGAGATCTTGTTTAAAAAAAATAAAAAATAAATAAAAAAAAAACGCATGTGGATTAAAATGGGGTTTGGGACAGCAGGAGTCAAATGCAACTTAATTTTAACATTACTGCAACTGGGATTAAAAACCGTTCAGATTATAGTCCCGGCAACACCCTCGGTAAAAAGGTTTGTTTACTAGTAGACTGGACAGAGTGCAATTAAAAGTGATAAATTAACCCCAAATCTGAGCATCCTCCTCCACACTGAGCCAAAACCCACAAAGCCCTTCTACTGGTCTACCACAACCTGGCTTTTATGTGAACAAAGAACACAGCACACCTGCAACAGAGGCAATCAAACAGTCAGGGAGGGAGTGTCAAGCCCGACACTGAGTAGCCATGCATTAAAGTGCTCACTACTTAACATCACAACAAATGAAAACCAAAACATATGTAGAGCAAATTACACCACAAACACAAGAAAACAAACACATGGCTACTGGGTTAATTTCAGGCTGTAGGACACACCCATGCTTGTATCCTATGGGTGTTACAAGCACAAAGTTAGCCTGAAAGAAACTTTGATAACCATTTTCTCAAAATTACATATTCCCAGTACATGTTGTCACATGCTCAAAAAAAAAAAAAAAAAAAAATTGAAGAGTAGCTGTGACAATTGGCACCCTTTTCAAATATTTAGTTGCACAGCCTTTGGCAATGATGATGCTTCCAAACGTTTCTTCAAACCATCAATAAGCTTCCTGCACCTTTCTGCTAGCAGTTTCTCCCGCTCTTCAATTGCAACCCACTCCAGAACTTCAATGTTTGAAAAACTGGAGGTCTCACCATTGGTTCTCAATGGGACTGAGATCAGGACTCATGTCTGGCCACTCCAGAATGGTCCAACATTTTCTCTTGAACCATTCCTCAGTGCTTTAGGTTGTGTTTTGGGGTCTTCTGTGGCCTCCGGCCATACAGCCTTTGTTGGTTCAGTGTCTGGCATATGGTATGGGCTGAAACCATTACCCCAGAACGCTCCAGGTCAGCCTTGAGATCTTTGGATGTCATGCAAGGTTTTTTCGCACCAAACTTCAACGACATCTGAAATCAATTTTCCTCTTTCATCCTGGGAGATTTTGAACCATTCTATGAGCAGCAAACTTCTTAATATCATTGTGAACTGCGGAAACAGGAAGACCAAGGTCTCTAGAGATGCCTTATGAACGCTTATGTTTGGTGATAATAGTTTTTCCGACATCCTCAGACTCTATTCTCTTCACCAGGGAAGCAGAACAGCCTGCTTTCTCACTTTAAAATGGCTAATTGGTTCATTTATACCACGTGGGAACCTGCAACCTGTCACAGGTGAGTTGAATGACACTGCAAATGAGAATCTATTTCCTTCAACAAAATTGATCTGAATTGTTCTAAAGGATGCCAATAATCACTGTTTGGTCATGTGCTGTTAAAAAGGTACAAAATGTTACTACTGCAAATCAAATAAGGCCATTGAAAAATATGTTCACTTTGCTATCGTTGGTACTCAATGGTTTATACGCAAACAAAAAAATCAAAATGTTTCTGTTGTGTTTATATAAAATGTCTTTGAATACTGAGAAAAGCGCTATACAAATAAAATGTATTATTATTATTATTATTATTATTCATTTTTTCATTCCTATTGTTGTGGGGACTTTTTTGTAGGCTATAATTGTGATTTTTTTTTCAATTAGGCTTTATAAGTGTGCAGAAGCAGGACGTTTTCTGAAAAATAAGCGAGAAAGTTATTGCTTCAGTTATTGTTGTTTGTGATGAACTTAAACTTAATGCAAATATGTCTTTGTTTGTAGCCTAACTTGTGTCAGGCAGCAAAGTGTCACATAGATGATTCTGGATTTGTGGATTAGGCTTGTCAAATTGTTTCAATTATAATGATGTCCTTGTCCTTGTTCCCAGTATCTTTTCCACTACATGTTGCAAAACTAAAAAAGGTTGTTACTTTGATCCATCTGAGGCCCTGCAGTATGATCTAGAACTGATATGTAAAATTGATCCTATGGGTGCTGAAATATTGACCTATGTTGAATATAATGTAATATAATAAATTTGTCATAATACAATTTATTATAATAATATATAGATATACCGGTATGTAATACTTGCAGTATGTAATGATGTCATAATAATTAAATAAAATAGTATTATATTATATTATATATAAAAAAAGTTCTTGATGATTTGTAAAAACGCATCATCGGTGAGGGTGCCGCGTTCTAGGTGGCCCGGTGTCACTGAATCCAGATCAGATTTAGTTCTCCTGTTCAAATATCACCATGTAAGGATCTCATCCTCAATCTGATCGCAGATCTGTTCTCATTCATCTCCAGCGCGGCTTTTTCTCCCAAGCTGTCGTATGTTGATGACGTCAAGGTAATGGCCGCTCTCGCCGTGTCGTGTAGGGCTTTTTATTTTCTCTACCGCAGCGGATAAAGTAACTTGTATAATATTCATTGCACAGTGTAAAATATAATTCCATAGAGACTGGGCAGTTCTTAACGAGGCAGCCTGTCTTCAAAGAGGTCCGGGTCGGCAAGGTGAATAAAATGTGTGGCTGTTAGCTAGCAGGCCAGCAAAGCTACTGGGCAGAAGGGGAGGTTGCATTGTTAATTGAAAGACAGGCGAGCACGCTACCGTGTCCGATCATACGACAATATTGTGCGTGTCGTCATGTCATTTAATTAGCCCGTTTACTGGTTAATTTTATTGAAGAAGGGTTTGGTGTTTCATCATGGCAGGCTAATCACTAGTCAGCCAGTTTGATTTGCCTTGACAGGTTTTGGGCCTTGTTGTTGCTAACTAGCGCGATCCAACTATTAACTTAGCGACAATGTTAGCAGACAAGTAACACTGCAAGTTAACTAAGTTAGCATTCCAGAACTTGGACATGTTGTTTACAATGTACCCACAAGTATCTATAACATAGTTCTCACTTGAGATATTTGAAGAAAATTATGTTTTAGACCTTTTCATATATGCAGCCAGTTTGTTAGCCAGCTAGCTAATTGGGGTCTTTTTTTGCTCAGGGAATGACAGGGAAGTAACACCGCAAGTGGCATTTAAAAACCTCGATGTGTTGTTGTGCACATAGTTAGGTATAGTCCCCACTCAAGAAATTTGGAGCAAATGAAGTTTTAGCCTTCGTCATATAGGTAGCCTGTTTGTTAGCTGGCTAGCTAACATGATTTGTTTTTGTTTTTATTTATTTATTTGCTCAGGGAAAGGCAAAATCAGTGCCCAGCTTTCATACATGTGTGTTACGTAGCCCAGTATCGCTATTGTATGGGGAGAATGTTATGCCAAACTCCATTTAAAAACTGCCAGTGTAATGTTACCTTGCTTATCGTAACGGTATACATACCTATCAGAACATGTCTTAATACCTCTTAGGAGTTGTTATGAGCCGCTATTCAATTTGGCATGCATCCAGCAGACCAAGCAATAACATTTGAACTTTTAGTATTGTTTCGCCTGTTATTCCCACACTCTTCCTCCATTAAAATACACCACGGAGGGCAATAGCAAGCAGTGTGAGACAATTATAACAGATTTTATTGAAATAAAGCGCTGCTTAGTGTATGATCTATATGCCGAATTTACCAGAACCTACAGATACGTAAGTACTTAAATCATATTCCCCCCAGGTATGTACATTTACTGATACGCAAAGGCGAAATTAAATTGGCGGGTTTTTGCATGGCGTTTAGAGTGATGTTCTCTCCATAAAATGGAGAACATTACGTATTGGGGCTATGCGTTACGTGAAGTTACGCTTATGATCAAGATCCAAGTCCTTTTGCCTTCTGGCTGGCCTAAAATAGCTCTATTAGTATCTGATTGGTTTGGCTGTATGTTACTCTTTTGTTTACAGCAGAACTTTATCTGATGGATACTCCTGAAAGCCCTACCCAGTCCCCTCAGTCGCCCGAGGAGGAGGAGAAGGGCATTTCTGACAGTGAGCTGCTGGACTCTCCTGAAGAGGACGACGGGGTCATCTCAGACAACGAGATAAACCACGATGAGGAGAATGGGGCTTTGGAGGACGAGGAGGAGGAAGAAGAAGAGGAAAGGGTAGGAGGCAGAGGAAGGGATTCAGAGTTAGATGAGGAAGAGGACGAGGTGGTCCCTGATTTTATCTCTGACCCAGAGGATGAGGAGCCTGCTGGAGAAGGAGGAGGGATGGGACAGGAGGATGAGGCCATCATGCTGATGGAGGGAGATGAGGATGGTCCACAGGGTAACCATTCACCTGAAGAGGAGGAAGGAGAGGAGGAAGAGGACAGAGTCATTGACACCCCACAGTCTCCTGATTCAGAACCAGAACAGGGCAGGAGCTTCTTCAACGAAGACGATATAGAAGACGGGGAGGATGAAGAGAGAGAAGAGGGATATGGGTACAACAGGAAGGAGACCTCAGCAGTGCCTGGTGCTGAGACAGCAGAGTTGGATGATGAGGAGGAGGAAGACAGGAACAGGGCTGAGGAGGAAGAGGACAGGAGGCGAGCGGAGGAGGAAGAAGAGAGGAGGAGGAGGAGGGCAGTCGTGGCGAGGGAGATGAAGGACGACTCGGCATCCGTCTCGCGGGAGCTGGACGAACACGAGCTGGATTATGACGAGGAGGTCCCCGAGGAGCCCAGCATCCCCGCGCACGAGGAAGAGGAGGACGAGGATGACGTCAAGCCGCACAGGCAGGAAGAGGAGGAGAGCGAGGACAAGAGCAGCAGTAAAAAGAAGGAGAAGAAGCCCATCCTCCCTCCATCTCCAAGACACAGCCAGTCCAAGAAGACGGAGGAGTCCAAAGGGCCAGAGAGGGGGCGGAGAGATTCCTTCCGAGACAAGAAGAAGGAGGAGGATGATGGAGAGA
The DNA here is from genome assembly GCA_900323365.1 of Monocentris japonica. Classification (NCBI taxonomy): domain Eukaryota; kingdom Metazoa; phylum Chordata; class Actinopteri; order Trachichthyiformes; family Monocentridae; genus Monocentris; species Monocentris japonica. The sequence continues at coordinate 20,206 of OOFE01005383.1, forward strand.
TTGATGAAGGAGAGATTGATGTAAGTCATCAGTACTAGTTGTTCTTAATTTGATAGTGTAAAACAGTTAATTGCAGTTGCACACTCGGAACTCTACTTATGTAACATGCATTGACAGTGTCAAATCCCTACGGTTCTTCATCAGGTTGAAAGCTAGACTTTAGCATTTGCAGTTCGATGAAGAGTTTTGCATCTATACAACTTTGTGTATTAAAACGGCTGGGTGTCCAGACTGCAATATCCTGTTGTTTCAATATTCCCCCAGCCAGAGGTATCACCCGATGTACCGTTACACTTCCATGAGGGTGCTTTTACCAGAGATAACATTTCTCTTATTGGCCTATTTTGATTGTTTTCCTCATTCGTCAAGGGAAATGAGGAATGCGAAGCCCCACATCTTCACGACAAACCTTTTTAATTATTATGATGATTTAAAATGTGTTATTAACTAGAAATCATTGGGTTTATCTTTTGACTTTATCTTTGCTAATACAGTTTTAATTTACTGTAGCGTGTTTCCCCTTTGTACGTACGTACGTATGATATGTATTGCGTTTTTATGACCCTATTGTATCGCGTCTGAAGTACAATGCCTCTGGTGTAGTGTGATGTGATGTAGTGATGAGATGATGCTGCCTAACTGGTGTAAGGCAGCATAGTGTCACATTGGAGACATTCACGTGTTCGAACTTGAAACCCATTTGAATCCATCAAAATTATGTTTTACAGCAAACCGAAACCAAAAATTGAACTGTTACTGAAAAGGCGTACTGTCTACCATTTAGTAGGAGGTTTAAACAAGTAATGCTAAGATGAATGTGTTTAATGATTAGTGATTAATGTAGTTTTTGTGTATTGCTATAGCATGCTCTTTAGTCGGTAGCATGCAGTAAGATGTTCTAATGTACTGTGATGTGTTTGGGCAGGATGATGATCTGGAGGAGGGGGAAGTCAAAGATCCCATGGACAGGAAGATCAGACCACGCCCCATCTGCAGGTTCTTCGTCAAAGGTAGTTGGTCACAAAGCACAGACCTGGGGCCTGTTTCACAAAGCAGGTTCAACATAGTTAAGGTATCTTTGCGATAGTTGGCTTCAGAAAACCAAACAACAGCAATCGCGGGTAACTGGTCTCACAAAGGCAGTTATCAACTCGCTCTGTCAATCCAGGACTTTCCAGTCCAGCTGAGAATGTTCACACAAAAGGGGGCGGGGTTTGTAACAAATAGCCAATCGTATGCAACATGGACAGATCTAGAGCAGCGTATTTAAAAAGTAATGAAATACACGGTTTTAGCCTCACCCAGTAGAAATGGCAGTTTGAGTGGTGGAGAACGAGGGAAGAAGGGGGTGTAAAACTGGAGGGCGGCACCTGTGCACCTCTGACATCCATTTGACAACATACTTGAGATTAGCCTACTAGCTAGCTAACACACAATGGAGAGTGATAATGGATTTTCAGCGCACTTTGGCGACAGAGGGTCTTTTGAGGTGGAGGATTTCTCTCATCAGTGTTCCCCCTCATCAGTTAGTTGGGTGTCAGCCAGCAATTGAGACAGGGAGTCGGATTGAATAGGTCATGTGTGGGTCCCTCTGTGCTGATTCTGAAGCCCTCTAATGTTGAAACATGCAGTGCACTGCGTACCTTGGACTTCATCCTGTTTTGTGTTGAAAATCCTCGTTCATTATCTGGCCATGCATCATGACGAAAGACGGAGAATCACTGAATCACCTTTGACACCCTCTTGTTCACCCTCCTTTGGGATGTGTCCCCTAGTCCTTTTACAGTGCTGTCCACTGCTTTCTCGTTCTGAGACTGCAGGTCATTTCTGAAAGAGGTGGTGTAATCCAGGGGCCCCTGAAGCTTGACACTTCACTTAGTTAGTTTCACTTAGTTTCATCGCTTTCACTTCATTCTCTCAACTTTTATCAATGGCACAAGATACTGTGTGGAGGAAAGGTGCTCTCTCGGGGGTACTCTTGGCGATTCCATAACGAACTGTTTTAGTCCCATCACTTTAATTTGTCCTACCAGCAACTTCCTTTCTGGCTTTTCTACAAAACAAATCACCAAATTTCTATTTTGTCTAATCATACCACAGCCATGGAACCTCTAGCAGTCAAGTCAAGTCAAGAACTTTATTTGTCACATACGCATACAGGATGTGTAGTGAAATGAAAAAGTGGCAATGCTCACGGGATTGTGCAAAAAAACAAGTTTCAAAAGAAAAAAACAGTATTTACAGCAAAAAACAAAGCACACTATTTACAATAAGTATCAAAATATAAAATGTAAAATATAACTCTTGTGT
>OOFE01005395.1:3677-15235 GCA_900323365.1 Monocentris japonica
CTACTCCTCCCCCCCACTCACATTCTGACCATATTTTTGACCATATCTCTTTAATTTCCTCCCTTTCCTCCTCGCTCTCTATGTGACCACTGAATCAGTTGACTTGTTATTGCCATCATAAGGGTTTGTACATATCTCTGGGGCTTTTATGGCCTATATTATGTTGTTTCTATTCCATACAATGTATACCACCATGTTCAGGATACCCTCAAGTCTTTTATCATACACCTGACAACCGCGGCAATGAGTTGGCCCTTAATATCCAGTGTTATATTGCTTTCTTTATATGAAGTGGCTGAAGTGGTATTTTCCTGTCACAGAGCTTTTTTATGTGTTTTCCATTATAAAGCCTAATGTCCAGAACTCCGGTCTTTGGCACAAACAAATGTGTAGATAATATTGTAGGGCTATGTGTCATTCTACTCAGACACATCTAATGTCTCTCGGTATTAAATTCTTCTGTCCATTTCTCTCAGTTAATTTAGTTTACACAGGCTTAATGAGATTGAAAGCAAATTTTGGCTGATTCCCACAGCAAACCAATCTTTTTACTTCTATTAGGCTCTCTGCCAGGTAAACATAAGTCTTAAAATGTCTTTATCTATACAAAGGTCTTGATAACAGTTAAATAGAGCATTTTAAGTCTTAAATTCAAATTTAGAGGTCTGGTTCCTTGATGCTCTGTTTTTCTGGTGAGAAATCACCCACTCCTGCAGATCTATGTTTGTGATAGGTCTACAGTTGTCTTTTTAATGTGTTTATATTTCATTCTAACTGCTGTTTAAAAAGGTCTTAAACAGCCTTAAATTCGAAAGTCTTAGCCTTGATGAAACTTGCAGACATCCTGCCTGTCCTTTTCTCTGAAGTAAGAACACTCCCCTCACTCTCCCCTTTCTCACATTTGCAATAAATCCTTTGAGGCTCATCTGTGTCACTTATGAGTGCGAGTCAATGTAGACAGTGCAGCATCGGACAGCCAATGATGGCAGGCCCGGTCATATCACCGTGATAAGTGGCCCCATGCTGTCAGTTTTGGATCAGAGTTTCTGTGTTGCACACTGTACATCAGGCTCCCCCTGTCATGACAACTTCTTTCTGCTGAGTGCCACTGGCCAGCTGGGAGAGACATGGCCGCTTTAGTGTTCATCACACGTTATTTCAGTCTCCTGGATTTGCCCCATCAGTCACTCGCAGCACCTTAACTACAGGCCGACCGCTCTCTGAAAAATGTCTCATACCATCGGCCAGCCAACAGATCTCTCTACTCTCTCTGCCTGAACCCCAAGGGCACAATGTCAGACCAATGGCAAAGAACCAAGGAATAGGGCATTTGATTGAAGCCCGACCACTTGGCTTTGCACTTCAAGTGGTTTGCTGTCCAGTTGTTGTCCATGTTGTTAAAGCATACCTTTTCACCTGAGAAAATTTTTCAGATATCCTGCTAATGGTGGCTGAAAAGTCTTTGTCTTCATGGTGAAGATGCATGAAATAGACGAAATTCACACGAGTAAACGTCATAATTCCCTTTGCTGTCCTCATATTAATCAGCAATCTATATTTTCCTTTTCTTCCCAAGGCAGTGGAAGAACAACAATCATTCATCTCAGTTAAATGAGATTTATTTAATGCAATTCACTATTCAACCACATTAGTAAAGAGAAAGCGAAGCAATGGTGACCCACGCTTCAAGCCCACTCCGGTATTTTGTATTTGAAATCTGACTAAATCGGACTAAAGATTAACATCAGAAACAAATGGTCTGGGATCTTGGGACTGCGGGGATTGGGGATCGTAATCCCCGTTTCTCTGTTTGATGGTGGGAAGGATTATCTGTCTCCAGGCTGGACCACCACATGGAACCACTGTGACACCATAGGGGGGGGTTGTCCCTGCACGATCTCTGCCCACCCTCTGGGTCTTTTACCATTAACCTCATTTGTGTCCGCCCGAACACCGGCCAAACTCGTTTACCAGAAAACCCCAGAGCAATTTCACAATTGCTCAATGCCAGGCAGCCTGGTGGCCAAAGCAGTCATATGGCTCTCGAGGATATGAATTCAGTTCCACTAATATCCAAGAGCCTGAGGACACCTCTACCATCATAGTATCTGGCTGACCCTACAGATTAGACCAGAAAAATATGTTGAGTAATTACTTAAATAGGATGGAGGGTCAGAGACGATACTGTGATGGATGAAATGCCATGAAACGCTCACACATGCGGTGATTAATTGGGTGACCAGTCGATTGGCTTGGAGTGACACAAGCTAACGTCACTTAAATGCCTTTCCATACTCTCTGCTCCCATCCACACAAACCCAAAACATTGGTCTTTAGACGCTGAAAGTGATTGACAGTTGCTGGTTGGGTTGCCAGTCGGTGGCGGCTTTTCATCGTTTTCGCCATTACTGAGATCACTCACCATATCTAAGCCCCATTAATCTCAAACTCAAAAAGTGTACTTTGGCAATGTCACCGAGAGCACTGCAAAAGTTACAAGAAAGTGATGTTAGAGACTTTGAACCCACAGGGAAGGGGCTTGGTTCATCTGTCCTGCCATGCTCAGCAGGGGGGGCCTGGACCCTAAGGTTGCTGCTCAGCTCGGGAGCTCATTAGGGATATGGTCCTCTGGAGTAGGCCGGTCTGCAGGAGGTGTTGTTTGGTGCCGTCTGGAGAGGAGGAAAATGGAGAAGGATGGAGTGAGTGAAACTACGTTGACTTTAAAAAACTCCACCTGTGAACATCAAAGTGCTGTGGTAGCACAGTGGTGTAACTAAGAGAATCACTGAACAAACTATTTCATTCATGCATTGACAGCCAATACAGTTAGAAGTTACACTTCCTGGTATGTGTACGCACCAATACCAACCTAGAGCTGCTCATGCTGGTGTGACTTCTACCATACTGGCCGGTGTACAAACGCACACTAATCCAACGAACACACAGAGCCCGGCTTTTATGGAGGTGCTCCCAAGCACCGTCATAAATGCATTAAAGGTAAATGTGTTGATTGTTACAACTGCGCTCAAGACCTTCAGAAGGCCTTGAATAATGTTCAGCAAATCATTGTTATTTTTGATGCGTTCTTCAAAACTCAATTAAATTGGTTCAAATTGTTTTCATGGAGGCTGAAGGCTGAAATTCCTCTTTTAAATTGGGACTATGGGGTCTGCTTCTAACACCTTTGAAGAATTAAGGTCCTGCAAGTCTCCCACATTTGGAATTTTTGATATGTGACGTGTCTCGTTAAACCCACAAATGACATTGTGTAGGTGCCAATAGACAACTAATAAGTATGGTTATGATATGAAAGTCGAATCCAAGAGTCCTAGTTTCGACGTTGCTCATCAGACATTTATGTTGTCTTTTTGTGGAAAGTTCAAGTAGATGAAATGAAAGTGACTCCCTGTGAATATTAGAGGTGCACAAAGTTCATGAAATTGGGGTTAAAAATCCCCACATAATGGTGACAAGTTGATGTGGGGCCAAGCACTGCATGTGGTTCAGGGGCCACCAGTTGCCCATTGCTGGTATAAATAAATATTTGCCAACAGAATAACAGTAAAATGGTATTTTACCCTTCATACGATAAACAGCTTTCTGTTTTCATCTGTCTACAAACGTGGCTATGACCTTACATTAAAGACAGGTTATGCAAGAATGTTAAGGTGTGGTCTGGCGGGACTTTATTTCTGATGTGACTAGCGTCTGTACCCTCTAAAGAGAAGTAATAGAATAAATCTCAGTGTTTGTATCCATCATTGCCTTGGTCACCTTTGCAGTTTCTCATCTCAGACGTGTCTTTTTTTTGCATTTCACTGAAGTGTGTGATTGCAGCCCAACCGGGTTGGCTATTGCTGAAAGTGTTGTCTCATATTGAGGGTAGAGAAAGATTTGTAAGAATGTCATCGTTGTCAAAAGTGAAATGCTCATAGTTGATGAGTGTGCTACTCTGGAGGAACAAAACCATCAGCTTGCCGAAGAGAGGGGGGGAAATTGATTCATGCCACCTTTTTTTTTTCCTGATAGGATTTGTTTTTGTCTATTGAGACGTTTATTAAACCGAGCATGAAACGTAAGCGGTTTCTGTGGGTGGAGGAAGCAAAAAAAATGCATTGACAAAAATCTGTATGTCGGCCATGTGGGCAAGAGTGAGATGAAATTGCTGTAGCAGCCTGAACATAGTATTAAATGAATAAATGCATCGGAGCCAAGTGTCATTCAATTCAACCGATTTTCACCTGCTTCCTGTAAGCAGATAATGCCGAGCGTGCACGGTAGCACCGCTTTTGTTGATGGTAGAGTCGTCAAAGTGTGATCTGCCGCAGTCGGTTGCCTCTAGTGAACCTGCCAGTCTTTCTCTCGTAGGACCCTGCCAACTCTCTTGGTCTGAGTCACCATCCAGCACATGGCACCCAATGCTTTCCTACTTGCCCACTCACGCTTCCTCTCCTCCTTTTCTAAACCAATGCCCTCTTCCTCCAACCCGGTTGGCCGCTACATCTTGGTATTCCTTCCTGTCCTGGCTGTAGCTCTAATGCCCCTGTGATGCCACCTCTACCCAACTTATTACCGTTACCAAACCCCTTGTCCTCAACCAGAATCTCTCCTATTTCACCTCTGAGATTATACCGCCTCCGATTTGCTTCTCTGCCAGACTAAAGGAGGATTTGTTGAAATAGGGTAGAAAGATACATAGCAACATATGTAATTGGTGCACAATGGTTTTCTCTACAAAACAAGGAGGTGTTGTAGGGCTGTTTATTTTAGGAGTGTTGCTGTGTACTTGTATTGCTCTAGTTGCTGTGCTATGGCTGAGTAACGCCCACTGTCCTAAGGCCACTGTGCAACATGGCTTTAGTGGGAGGTAGTAAGTTGTTGGTGGTGCAGTCTTGATTCATGAGTGGTACTGAAGCTGCTGACTTCACGTTTAAGGGAGAAATTTATCAGCCATGTGCGCAGCCCACATACATACAGGCTCCCTCAGGGCTACCACTACTACTACTTGAACACCGGGCAAAAATGAGATTCTTGACCCCCAGCTTGGCCCAAAAAAAACAGGCCGAAACATTTTGGTGGTCATTTAAACTGTCCTATGGTAAACTAGCCACCTACTAAAGTTTAGTTAGCACCAAAGAAAACCCCAAAACAACATGTCGACATGGTCAGCTGCAAGCTGAAAAGTTAGTTTAGGTTGAGGAATGCTACCAATGCTAACACTCCATGTTTATGTACCTGAAGGACACATTTCAAGCACATGTGCCAAGGTTGCCTGAAGCTTAAAATGTTTAGGTATCCTTCATTATCTGAGTATTTAATTTGTAAGTCTTGACCCCTTTTTCATCCCAGAATGTTCCATGGGTCTCAGAGTCACAGAATGAGGGCGGTCCATCACTTAGAGCAGACAGACAGGAGGCATAAGTCCTGCGATGGACCGTTACCTAACAGGATGACCTCTTGAAGTCCCAGTCTGATTTTTATCGACAGATACATTCCTGAAAGACGGGACTTATTGATGGAAATACACAATTTACAGCTTTCATAATATATTTAAAACTTAACATTAGTTGCCACATTTCAATCCTTGAATCAAGAGCAGCCAACTTCAGCTACTGAAATAAGCCGAACTCAAACTAGACGTGGGGTGTTGAGGTGCCATGCAACATGATCTTTAAACTGCCTGAAACCAAAAGGTGCTAAGACGGGGCCTACCATTCAGGGCTAAAATACTGCTTGTCTCCCAGCAAGCCACTAATAATGTAACTTTTTTTTCATACATCCCTGTCTCCATAATGCCTCATTTTAGATGTAATGGGTGTTGCAAATTTATGCTCTGGCTTGAGCTCGGGCCGCACTTTGCTATTGAATTATTTTTCTTCGCGGGCCCACGGCCATTCTGGCTGTCCTTCTTTACATCTGGATAAAATAGTTTTTTAAGCAATTCTGGTCTCGCTCATCCCCGTTGGCATGTCCCCCGTTCAGTGTTGGTCATTAGCGTGCAGCAGGACGCTTTTTTACTTTCGCCTCACTGCCTGCTGTCTTCATGCCACGCCAACGTTTTATCTCACCTATCCTGTCCCCACACACACACACACACACACACTGAGCGAGAAGTCATGGAGGAGTTGCTGGTATTACTTTGATTCTCATTATGGTTTGCCCTGATTTTGTTCCCTCATACAAACGTTTTTCTTTTACAATCTGTGTTTATCATTTTTGCAATTATCTAATTCTAAGCCACTCAGTAAACCTTGTGAGTTTCATGACTCCTGCTGCTCTATTTTTAAATGTAGTTTATGTTCAATCCCCTCCCTGTAAAAAAAACAAAAAAAAAAAATGAACGAAAGTAGATATCAAGTGGCAGAGGTGAGCAGCATTTTTCTCTGTCCATCTGTGTCCCCCTCTGTGCTTTATCGCCACTGAACCTGAAGTCTCATTCTATGTCCTGTCACAGAGGTGTGTGTTTGAGTGTGTGTCTATATGTGTTGGATGGCCGGGCTGTGGGGTCCCATGCGTTAAACCCTGTAGTCAGACCTGAGATTGTCAGAGGGAAAGGGGATAGAGGGAGGAGATGGAGGTTGGGAATAAGTCTGTGGGGCGTGAAAGAGGACAGAGGGGAACTGATGGAATTGGAGTTAGGTGCTGAGCCATTGCCTCTGATTGCAACTCTTGATAAAGTGAGTATCTCGTAGGCAATCAGAATCTTGGCCTGAGAGGATTCAATTTTTTTTTTTGTACTTATGGATTGCTCTCTGTCCGCTTGTTCATCTATTTATTTGTCCGTCACATGCGATATCTCAGACACTGCTAGTCAGATTTTGACAAAACTTGGGGTGTGATGCATCTCACCACTCATTTTCAAAATGATACCCATTGGCCTACGGGGGCGCTACAGTTACAGGTCCAAATGAGAACATTTAATTTCCAGTCATGTCACCCACAAGCAGCCTCAAATGACAGCAAGAGGTAACTGTGAAAAATCAATATCCAGACATCCTGTAACGTGACAACGGTAAACTAGACACAGCACAGTCATGTTTACCAATCTGGCTGGTGTGTGATGCTTCATACCAAACGGTACCAAAGGGACAAGAGAGGCAGAATGTTGGCGAGTAGAAAGTTTGTATTTCAAACAAATCTACAGGGTCTCAATAAGGCAAGATGGGATGGCCTTCTCCGACTTCGTGATACAGACGGATAAGATGGGTGTATTTTCTCATAAATATCTTGCCTAGTCCAGCTTTGAAGAAATAAGTATATTTCAAAAGGTCCAGTCCACTGAGTAATGGTTCCCTTTCAGTAAACACACAGTAAACATCTCCAACATGACATATTTGTTACTGATTGTTTGCTATTGCCTTGTTTTCCTGGTGTTGGGAAAGGCACGGTCCTTACTTTTGCCCTGTTTTATTGATAGGACCATGAGGTTGCTATTGATATTCCTCTTATTCCTTTCTTTCCAGTAGCGGCTAGAGTGATTTCCTAGACTGATCGTTGTAGTTTTGTCTTGAACAAGTCCAAATTCATTTTGACTGTCCAACATTGTGATTATGTACCATTTCCTCCCTGTCCCCGCAGAGCGTCTTCACTCTGCTGCTGGGCCCTTTCACTTTCTTCAATGCCCAGAAGACCAAGTATCTCCAGATCCTCACTTCACTCATGCGCTGGATCGGTATGTGTAAACTCTAATCTCACAATATTTACACATTAAACATTATTGATTACCTTTACCCAATTTACTCAAATGATGCAGAGCGTGTATATTCACTAATGTAAAATGTCACAAAGTCCATTATTCGTAGCTCACAGGCTCACGCCCTCCATCCGTCTTCCCGTTCAATCTCAGTTTTTTCCCTAAATCCCTTTGCTTGCCTCTCCCCCGACTCCTCCTCTCTTTCTACCCACACATACTCCCATCTTCTCCGTCTCTCTCCCCCTCATTTCCTTCATCCCTCCCTCCCTCTCTCTTCCTTCCCTCCCCTGTGTGGTGGCTGAGCCCTGGCCCGTCCATCATGGCTCGGTCCTACCCGGTGTCTCTGATTCCCATCTCCCCTCATCCCTCAGCCTGACAGCGCCGACAGCCCGTCCCAGGCTTGATTGGACCGTCACTCATGGGGCGACGGACAAAAATAAACCACCTGCCCTGGACCCGCTGTTAAAATCACAACACCACTGAATCACGGCGCTCCCATCGCCCCCACCTTAGCCCTACACTAGCTTCACATAAACAACACACCAGCTTCAGGAGACACATACACACACTGTCCACTATCTGGCTGGCAAAAAAAAAAGCACAGGGGGATTTTGGCTGCACCTTTCACGCTCCCTTGTCTAGCTTCACCCTCCCTTGGCTCTGTATGCAATTGATTGATGGTGTCACTCGTGCGGGGCTGTTACAGCACCTGCTAACGATTCAAAATGGTTGCAGTGGAAGCTCTTTGTTTCCTCGCTGCACTGGTGCCCACTGAACACAAACAGAGGTTTCTGGTGAAACATATGCCAAGCGGCTCTCAAATGATATTGCGTTGTCTGTGAAGCATTACTGGGTATTTGTGTCAAGCCTTGATAAGACCTTGGGCACACTGTCTGACATCATGATTCCCTTCTAGTCATTTGTCCATGTACTGTACTGTACTGCACTGTAGGCTTTACTCTGCCTCGGTCTCTATTAGATTTGCTGCCAAATCCTCAGTTGATGTATGAGTGCACAGTTTAATGTAAACCTAGCAAGACACAGCAGTAATTGAGCTGGCAAATGATATTACACTCCCGTTCCAAACAGGGGGAATTACCCCTTAACATATGGATCCACAGTATTTGATTGTGCAAACCCAGATCCTTTGGCCAGGTGTTAAAAAATGCAGGGGAGATTTCACCCTCAAACTATCCATCGCTTCTCCAATAGGGCCATTGATTCTCCAATAGGAAACATATGTCTTTGTCCATTAGTTTTTTTTTTGTTTTTTTTTAAGGCCATTTGTATTGGCACTAGCCTGTATTCCTTGTAGTTTCTGCCTCTAGCATTGGCTCTCTGTTTTCAGCACAGGGGAACCAAGACTTTCCTATTCCTGGAACATTTTCCATTTTCTAAAGGCAATTTAGATTATGTGTTTTTGTTTGTTGGAGGGTTTATAGAGGAGGTTGTTTTAGGATAAGAGAATGTGTTTTGCTAGTAGTGCAATGTCTCTCCTTTCAGAAATACATAATGGTCGGCCTGCAGCAAGACACCGGATCAATGAGTCAGACCATTATCTAGCTCCAGTTCTCACTTAGGCCAAATTGTCTTTTTCTTGCTATTCCAGGTTTGACATTGAGAGTTAAGATTTTTTTTTACAAAGCAGTTATTTCTATGAGGAATTAAAAACAAAAAAATAGCCTCAAGTCCCCAATTGTAAACCAACTATTTCTCTTGCAATTTCAAATTTGTTATTGTTCAAATTCCACTGGCATGCAGTCTGAATTTTCTTTGAATTATACCTGTGCTTTCTGAACAAAATTGCCCCCATTAACCAGAGCATGTTTGTTTAATACAACACCAAAAATAATGCTTTATGTATGAGGTGTCTTTCTGCTCATCCTGATCTGCACTGACAGAGCTCCTCCAGCAAACAACAGATCCTCATTAATACCGATGAAGCAGAAACAAAGTTAAACCCCAGGCAAATGTGATTTTATAAATGTAATTGAACCATTTGATGTAATTGAATTCAAGTTTAGCTATCCAAGATCAAATTCAACATAGTTTTGATCAGACCATCTGTGAGTTTGTCCAGGGTTTGATTTCTTCACCTAGTCAAGAGTTCTCACTGTTGCAGCAGTACCATTACTACACAGGTAAAAGTCAAAACTTGAGGTAAAATTCCACCCTCAGAGACTCTTAGTTATATATCATCAATCTGTGATGTTCAATGCATTCTAGGAGTTTTGTAATTGACCTTTTTATTGTACAGACATTCCCTCAACCTGCCTTGTGTACTTTTACTTCAGTTAGTGACTTCAAAAGTACACTTATCCATCCCCTGCTTACAAAGCCCAGCCTGGACCCTTCCATTCTTAGCAATTACAGACCTATTTCTAAACTCCTATTTCTGGATAAGATTTTGGAAAAAGTTGTCTCTAATGACTTAACCGTGTACATGAGAAGTAATGATTTATTTGAGAAATTCTAATCTGGCTTCTGGTCTTAACATAGCACTGAGACCTTACTGCTGAGTTCAAATGATCTTCTGCTGATTTTGGTGATTGTTCCATTCTGGTTCTACTGGACCTTAGTCCTGCTTTTGATAGTCGATCAAGACATCTTAATTGATCATCTTAGCAATTTTGTTGGAATCGCAGATTCTGCTCTTAATTGGTTTACATCTTATCCATCTATCTAGTTCTACATCATCTGTAGCTCAATATACCTGTGGGGTACCCCAAGGATCCATCCTTGGTCCTGTTTTGTTCTCTTTATATGCTCCCTCTTGGCCATGTTGTTCATCGGCATAATATCTGCTTAAAATCTATGATAATTTTGGCAACCTAACAGTTAACATCAAACCAGCAGCCAAAAATTATTGGCCTTTAACTCATCTCATCTTGACTATTGTAACTCTTTGTATGCTGGCCTCAATAGGAAGACTCTCTCTCGCCTGCAGCTACTCCAAGACATAGCTGCTAGGCTTCTGACTAGACCCATATAGCGCAAATCTACACCAGCTACCTGTTGATTATAGAATTGATTTTAAGATTTTATTGATTACTTTTAAAGCAGTGAATAACTATAGTCCTATATCATGGCACTTTTACCCCCCTATGCTCAAGTCTAACTGTCCCCTGGTCCAAGCTCAAGTCAAAGTGAGACAGAACTTTTTTTATCAGAGCCACGACATTATGGATCAATCTCCCTTTCAACATCCACCTAGCTCCTTCAGTTCATGTTTTTAAGTCACTGTCTTGTTTCCATGATGTCTTTTATTGTTCTTTTTTATTTTGTGTTAAACCACTTCGTAATATTTGGTTTTAAAAAGGTGCTATATAAATAATGCAAATTATTAGGTATATTAATGCAAATACTCATTTTTTTGATCAATAATAATTTAATGTTTATCTTCTGCCAAGCAATATACACTCACCGGCCACTTTATTAGGTACACCTGTTCAATTGCTTGTTAACACACATAGCTCATCAGCCAATCACATGGCTGCAACTCAATGCATTTAGGCATGTAGACGTGGTCAAGACAACTTGCTGAAGTTCAAACCGAGCATCAGAATGGGGAAGAAAGGGAATTTAAGTGACTTTGAAGGTGGCATGGTTGTTGGTGCCAGACGGGCTGGTTTGACTATTTCAGAAACTGCTGATCTACTGGGATTTTCATGCACAACCATCTCTAGGGTTTACAGAGAATGTTCCGAAAAAGAGAAAATATCCAGTGAGCGGCAGTTGTGTGGATGAAAATGCCTTGTTGATGTCAGAGGTCAGAGGAGAATGGGCAGACTGGTTCGAGATGATAGAAAGGCAACAGTAACTCAAATAACCACTCGTTACAACCAAGGTATGCAGAATACCATCT
>OOFE01005399.1:5668-24760 GCA_900323365.1 Monocentris japonica
GATGGCAGAGAAATGTTTGCTGTAGCACCACAGAAAGCATTATGAGAGACTAATGTGGGTAACACCAGTCACCTTAATGGTGCTCACTCTGCACTGCGCTGATGGGGTGGGGAATACTGGGCTCTCTCTGTGTGTGTGTGCGTGTGTGTGTGTGTGTGTGTGTGTGTGTGTGTGTGTGTGTGTGTGTTCGTTTGGACAAAATATAATCTCCATTTCACATTTTTTGTTTCTCCTGCAGTATTGATTCGTTTACCTGCTATTGTGTAAATCCCATACAAGGCTCCTGAAACCATTACTGGGCTTTAGAGTCATACCAGTCATAGTCCTATCTCCTACACAGATGTCCCATGCTGTTTTTATCATGTCCTCTCTGGCTTTTCTCAAACACACTGCTGCTGTTACTGGCAGAGCTCCTAAGTTAGCTCCTTGTCAAAGACATATCTGAGAGTCAGGTCAATATCGCTTCTGTCAGTCTGTAGAGGAGAAATCCATTTACCACATTACAAACGGAGAGAGTGAGAGAATGAGAGAGGAAAGGAAGGAAGCTCACTCTTTCCCAAGCAAGGACTTGACTGCTGCTTTAAAAGAGGGGTGTCTCCTCTTCTCATCTTTCCCAGCAGCCAGGGTCTGTGGAGGAGTAAAGATTAAATTGTGCATTTACCCATGAACACAAAGCAGCTTCCCTCACTAGCTATTATCATTCAACATTGTACTTGTCAGATACTCTCCCAGCAAGTCTGGATGTATTGTCCCATAGCATTGATGGATGGATTTGGGTTTGAATGTGCATACACTGATCACAAACCTGTCTTTCACTCTTATGAACATTATGAAATAAAGTGTAGAAGAAGACGCTAATCAATGCAGAATTAAAGCGAGAGAAAGATATTTCATGCGATGTTTGATTCTCACTATAAATTGACCACTGATGTCAATGATCATCAGTGGCCCAGGACAAATGAGTCAAATTAGTCCACTCACCGCCGTCTGTGTTGTCTCTATTGTCTCCCTGTGTGTATGAACTGTGCACAAGTTCCCTCAGAGAAACATCTCAGTCATGCTCTGCTCTTGTTGTGGCCAGAATATTTTATATCTCACTCACCGCCCTGCAGTGCACATCATTCCATCCTTAACTCTCTCATTGCCATGGCTTAGTGAAAGTGCGTCAGCTGGATGGATGCTGAAATTAGTTACCATAGTGTGCTCTCATTGTCATTTTGTTTGCTATAGTTTTACTTCCTCTTCAGTCTATGCTCATGGATGGAGTTATATGGTCACATAGAGATCAACATGTAAAACATCAGTGTCAACCTACTTTTGTCTGTGACTTCTTCTGTCATCCCTATTGCCATCTCTGTTCATCTCAGGGACTGGCGTTGACCCCTTGTGGAGGCTTTGTTCAATTACAGGACATTTTGATGTTGCCAGCTATTATTAATGATGTGAGGTTGTCCTTTTTGTTGAAATGTACCTTGTGTAGTCACTATTACCCCAAGCTCTTGATACCAGTAAGTGGTAGCATTAATCACAGTGTAGCCTCCCATAGGTATAACACATAAATGATCAATGCACTCTCTTAAATGCCTTTGCAGAACAGACTGTGTCAGGACCCAGGTTTACAGCTATGGCCCCACAGCGACCTGATTTAGCCTGCCAGTGTTTGAGATTACAAGGCTAATCCTCCCAGCTCAGGTTATCAGGGTACTTTTAGAGTTGGATTTAGAGGACTGACGCTTAGCCATGGGACTGTAGGGTTGTAGTACACAGCCACTGACTGAATGATTGTGTATCTGGCCCGATCTCTCCTCTCCCCTCCTCTCCTCTCCTCTCCCCTCCTCTCCTCTCCTCTCCTCTCAGTCTGCTTCACCTATCTGAGGTACAGAATGTTATGGTACTATTGACCAGTTGCTTCAATGCCTCTATAAATAACATGTAAAAGCTGTATCAGCCCAGCAGGAGCAAGGGAAAGAAAAAGGCGTCCCACTGACTGGACAGTGGACAGTGATACAAACAGTATAAATATATGATCTCATTGTACTTTCACTCCTGGTGTTTGGTTTACTGGCAGCTGCAGATGCTCCTTGCATTCACTTGAATGATTCAATTACATTTTGGCATCTCTGATGGATTTTAATGCTGGTGGCATCTTGGCTGACATCCTGTTGGAAGGAATGGGCCTTAAATAATTCTGTGATAGCTGTCTTAAGGCAGCAGTAAACAATCTGTAATAAAATTTAACTAGCTGAGCATTAGTCAGGGAAAGAGGACATTATTTTTTGCCAGTTGACCTACACTCATCAGTTTGTTGATGCTATCATTACGTCAGCAGCTGATTGGCTTACTGAAGGAGTGGCAGCTTCACATAGTGACAGAGACCTTTGACTGGACCAGAGCTTTATCCATTCAGTCTACTCATAGAATGCCTTTACTCTGATAAGAAACATTGAAAGTATTCCTCCACTATTGGGTTTTCTATGTAAGCTAAATTATCATTCAAAATGTATAAAGATAATGTCATTCAACCAACCACTAGATGGCATATTTGCTCTGGTTTAGTTCTCTCTCAACTATAAAACCGGCATTTCTGTGGACCCCATGTCTGTCAGTCCTTGATCGGATTGTTCAGCAGCTCCTTCTGTTACTGACGTGGAAACCATTTGCTGCTGATTTACCGCTGCCACTTCAGTGTATCTGAAAATGCAATTCAAGATGTTGAAGTTGAAAACCCACAAAAGTCCACACTTTTTATGAAAAGGTGACTTTTATGATTTCACATTTTTGTAATATTTGCTGAGCTTAATTTTGCAACCCATCATGCTCCTTCTTCTCATCCAAAAACCTTCATTTGAGTTCAACTGTCTGATCAGGACAGCCATCTGCAGAGCTCTAACTAATACATTAAGGTGATTTAATGCCACCAAACCACAACAAAAACTTTGCAGTTTTCACCAATCAAATCTCACTAGATGGCAATAGAGTACGTACAATACCATTTAACCTCATCTCTTGCGAATACAATTTTGCTCATAATTATCTGTACTGAAAAGCCTTTGGCACCTATAACTGGCTTCTACTATGACCTTCATTTTTTAATACACAGGATCAATTCTAAGTAATCACCACACACTGAATAAGAGGGAAGTGAAACAGCCTTCACTTGAAAAATAATTTCTGAGAAATTTTATTCAAAGGCTTAACTTTCATTTCCAATACAATAGCAATGAGTATGGGTTATAATAGTGTGGATATATTATCCATTTAGTCACTGAAGCCAAGTTATTTTGTGGCTCTACAATCTAACTGATTGATAGAAATGACAAACTTGCGTTAGTGCTCAAACATGGAAAGGTCAATCAAAGTCATGCTGGTAATGAGTACACAGACCACCAATCCAGTCAGATAAGCAGCAATGAATATATCTTGCTCTAAGGATCTGGTATCCTCCTCTTTACAAACTTTCTACCATTCGATGGACTCCTGAACTGGCCCTTTGCAGTAATGCTGATATGTATTACTGTAGAGATTGAAGTGTGAATTTCTACAGCAGGGGATGAGTGAAGCGGCAAAGGACCAGATGCATAAAGATGGCCTCCTCCTGGACTATCCTCAGTGGGCCCTCGTGGACTATTTCTCTGTGTAATGTGCACCCTGCATTTTCCCTACCTCTAGATTTCTGTGCAAATGGGCAAGCGCAGATGATGACAGTTGTACACTTTGCCATGTGGGATTGGTCTGAAAAAGAAATGCTGCCAACCCGGAAAACTGCTATCTCTAAGTTCCCGGTGCATTTTAGGTGGCGTACGCTAGACTCCCAAATAATGTGACAGAGAGGGTGATGATGTGCCAAGTAAGGAGATCTGCAGCCTTTCACTGCTGTTTAGTCTCTGTGGTGTGCCTGATTTCAGAGTTCATGATCAGTTGGGGTTTTTTTGAGTCGTTTTTTTGTGACGCTCTCTGTGTACGGCACAGGAATGTTAGACAGGAACCCCCCGCATAGCTTCCTGATGTCCTAAACATCTACCATTGAGTACAGATGGAGCTAAAGCCTCAGCCTCCTCTTATGGCTCTAAGGCTGCTCTGCGGTGTAGGGTGAGCCAACAAATATGCACTGAACCAAGCAGGAATGCGCCTGGCACCCTGTCTACCCTTTGGGGGGTGGGGGGGTCACAAGAGGGAGAATGAAGTGAGAGGAGGGACGGTTCTAATGAGACCCTGTAATCACTTAACAGAGACCAGGTGCTCCATGTCTTGCTGTAGCAGTGCACTGGAGACAATAGAAAGCCACTTTGAATTTACAAGAGCCAGGAAGAAAGGAGGCCTGGACGAGGTTTACTTTTTGTATGCAAAATGTTTATTGTATGACAAAGTTTATTGCCTTGACACAAATAAAATAGAGCAAATTTACAAATATATTATATAACATACCTATAAAACAGATATCCTATTACCACAGTTTGCAAAAGAATAATGACAAATAGCTACAATGCCCTTATATATTTCTTCCTGTACAAAAATAGTTCTATCTGCATAAGTATTTTAATGCAACTTCTATATAACATTTAAATAATGCAACCCAACAAATTTTAACATATATACATATACCTGCAATAAAAACATACAAATATAGATTGCACATGTGTTTATACAAACAATATCATTTTCAAGTATATTTCAATCCATTGTGGACTGGCACATATCTCACAGAATCTAAGGCATTTTCCCTTATACAGTGTCCAAAAACTTGATTTAGACAGAAAGCTTCATAGCTCTTTAATATAAGTCTATCTCCCTGTTTGGCATTGTGGTAAATATGCTCTTTCCTGATGATTTATTTGACTTTAAGTCCAAATGGAAAAGTGCAGATAAGTACTGTCAGTTTGATGGAAAAGGGTAGTATAATCCTTAGAGGATAGAACTTATCAAAGTCCTGGCCTTGAGGAAGAGGTGTGTAAAGTCCCAGTATGTTAGGAGAGAGTTCCCCTCTTTAACCCAGTGGTGTCTCCACTTTCCCAGGTATTAGCACTGTTCCTTTCCCTCTGCCAAGCAGAGGGCAGCACCTATAGTTCCTCCATGCTGTGCCATTCAGTGCCTGTAGGCCAGCTGCAGTTGTTTGCACACTCTACATCACTGAGCTGCTCAGCTCAGCTTCCAAAGAAACTCAGTGCAGCCAGTCTTGCTCTGACCCAGTCCTCATGCCTGGAAAAAATGTGCTGGAGAATACTTGGCAGTTGGAGTCTGAGGCATTTGGAGAATTTTAGAACAGAGTAGAGAGGACAGTCAGTCTGCGCTGTTCCCTCCCTTTTGTTCCCATCTTCTCTTGCAAAGTCCTGCTCATGTCCGTCTGAGGAGAGCCTCAAGCTTGTGAACTTGTGAGTCAGTGTTGCTCCACACGGGCCTCAGCCTGCCCTGCTCCACCCTCAGTGTGACTTTGCGCACTGGAAGAGAGCGACGCCTCCGGCCGTATCCCTGTGGGCTGATCTTGTCAATAGGGGCACTTCCAATCTTCAACTTGTTGTTGAGCTGGTGGAGGCGGTGTGCCAAGTCGTGCACTGTGCAGGTGCCCAGGGAACAACCTGGCCTTCTTGACTGGTTGACAGAATTTTTAGATCTCTTGGTTCGGACACTGATGTCAGTGCTGGAGGACAGAGGGAGAGAAAGAAAGGCGAGAGAGAAAGGACATTAATCCATGCTTTGCATTCCTGAGTGGCTCATGGCTAGTAGTCCCTGTACAACCTTTCTGTGCCTTTTGTTTGACAAGTATGATACATGTTGACAAAATGACATGATAACAAAATGAAAGCAATTTGATGATTTTCATTATATAAAGAATTGCATGATATGTGCTCTTACCTGGAATGTGGAATCAGGGTATCCCTGATATCTTCAGGTCTGACAATCTGCTCAGACTGTGCTGTCTTCTCTGCAGATACACTGTTAAGGTCCCGTCTCAATCTGCTCTCTATCCACACACTCAGCCTGGGAGAGAAAAAAAGAATTCCATTAGTCCCGGGCAGATAATTCAGCAGACAGCTAGCATCTCCTGTCAAAGACCTCCACCATCCACTATCTGGCGAGGCTGATTTGATTCATTTTGAGGGAATTAAAATAACAAGTGAATGAAGACTTCTCAATTAACTCACCTTTTTTTCAACTCCGGGTTCATTTCAAGTTCCACACAGTGTGCTACTGTGGCCAGCAGGCAGCAATAGAGGAAGGACTGGAGGATCAATTTCATTTTGACTCGGACCTCTGGTAGAGTAGAGAAAACATTTGTCAGTTATTTACTTATAATATTAATCAATATATAACTACATTTTTTTCCTGTCCCTCTATGCATGTAAACCCCCCACAGATGCCCATAACAGCCACACTGTCTCTTGCTTACACAAGAGTCCAAAAGCCAAGTTATTTGCAGTTATCATTCATTTATTTAAAAAGTCAAGCTGAGGTCAGATTTTGCTCGGTTAAGTAAACTTACAGCCATGCTTCAGGCCCCTGGCCAGTGAAGCAAAGGACACTGTCTACCAATGAGGGCTCAAACTAGACTCAACTCAAAAGTCAAGGGAAAAGTAAATACTATTAAACTTAATCACCTGATAAAATTAAAAATAGCAAAGAATAAGTACAACTCAAAAACACTAAGCTTTGCTTCTGCCAGATGTCTTTTACACACCTAGAAAACAGCTCCCCCACAGACACACACAATAAGAGCTGAACTCCTTATATAACCAGTCAGATAACCTGTCCTTGTCTATACACTTGAGCCCTGACCTCAAAAAAGGATAAAGCCATCAGTTGGGAACAGTGCAAATCACAACAATTTCTTCTTCAAAAGAAAGTGCACATACCTGTAATTCTTTGGTAATTCAGTTGGATGAGAAAGCTCTTGTTGTAGAGTCAGCTACAAAAGAGTACTCCACAGGTTTCTTGAAATTGCTACTGGTGCTGTAAGGCAGCTGTGACACTCTGCTAATAGCTCCTACACACCAGACAGGAGCCTTTATACAGGAGGTGGGAGGGGCTCATTGACTGACACACACAGTCTCTCATCCCTTTCCCCCACCCCATCCAGTACATTACTGATGTGCTGCTGCCAGTAAAGTACAACAATGGAACACAATAGAATATAAAAAAAATTAACGGCAACGGAGACAATATTTAGAGCATGGTGGGTGAATGAAATCCAGCCATTCTATGTTGCTTTTCCTTTGTTTTGAGACAAAACATTATTATAATATAATATGTAATCTTGTATACTGTTGGAACAAATTCATGGTCATCAAAACCTGTTATGAAAGTCAAATACTCCAAATATCCCAGTGAAAGAACAATGTTTCAGTCTCAGGTGACTGCTTTATTTCACAAGTACTTAGAAAGGGGGGATTTTCTGAGCAAATTAGAATCCAAATAATGACAGAAAAAAAGGTTTGAAGACTGACTTTTAGACATAATTTAACAGAAAATAAATACGTATAATTTCTGTCTCTTTTGCATTCAGCCAAATATGCTGCAAAATATTATTTAAGGAAGGTTTCCACTTGCAAGGCACTCCCTGATGGCCTGAAGTTTAATGTCAGTGAGATATAGTAAGAGAAAACATTGAGTTACTGATTAAATATAGTGAGTATGCCTAACTAGAAACACAATATGCTCTACGTATTTATACAGGACAAATATTTGACTTCAAACCAGTCATTTAATTTGGTCCGATATTTGGATAAATGCTAAGTGGAATTTTACAATTATCTAAAAATAAATCAAGTGTCAGAATATGGACTTGAACAACAGTCCATGAGGTATGAACAATATTGGCTTAAACATTTTTTAAATAATTCCTCTGATCTGTATCTTTTAGAAATTATAATTAATATGACTTCACTTTAAGTCTAAGGAATGCACATGCAGGAGGTGTTTGGTGATAATAGGAGAGCCATCAAGTCTGCCTCCGTGTCTCAGAGGATATCTCCCCCTCACATTATTTGACTTCAGCTGAAGCCCAGTACAGTGAGTTACTCTAAACCTGTATACAGCTTTGAGTTTTACAAGGCTACACTTTGCAGCCATATGTGTTTATATAAAACCTAAATAACTGAAACCAGCACAGAGTGATACGTCTACATGGAGCAGTGGAAGGAAAGTAAATGCGTGCAGCTCAAAACAACATTCATGTCATTGGGGGTCATGAGGCAGATGTTGATTACAAGCCCCTGGGGGCAAATATGCACAGACAATGCTATCAGGAATAACATGTTGGGGGGGGGTAACAACTTTCTGTCTGTCATAGCCTTCATTCACGCAGCTGACCCATAGCTAGTGAAGATGTATAGTGAGATGTGCATACTGTTATCAAGAGATTACCTAGACAAACACTGAAAAACACTGAACATGTAGAAGTCACAGTGCTTTCAAATAGATGGACTGCCTTTTGTTCAGTGTGTGAAATGCAGTGAATGCTAAATAAAAGCACACACAGAGCTCTCTCTTTGCTCAGGATTTGTCTACAATTTCAGTGTAGAAATTCCAACATAATTCATGACATTTCATGACATGACATTGCACTCCGGTCCATCATCATTCTATAAACGATATCTTATTTTTTTCCCTCAGTCTCTGATACAGAAACACCTTGAGTTTATTTATATCTCATGTAATCTCATTGCACACATGGTGTTATATTCTATCACAATAAATACATAAATATCAAACACATGTGTTGTAAACCAGCAACTATTCTGTAACCATTTTGTAATGATAACTGTTTCCGGTAGACAACTAATCCCCACACATGACTGCACAGAGATTGCGCAATCATGAGAGCAAAATGCTGTTGTTGCTTGCTGGTTCCTTATATAGTAATCATTTGCTTGTCCCCCATGATGTAGCTGTCAATAGGATGACTGACACTGGTACAGTCAGTGTTAGTACCACCTTTACCTGTGGATCTAAGCCCAAAGCCATGAATCCGAAATACAATTCCGATGTGTCATGATGCTGTGATTGACCTGGAAACTGTGCATGGAAAATTTACCTGCCCCATTGGCAAATCATTCTTGTATACTGACAAACACCACATGCAAACATCCAACATTTCCAGTCTGCCTTTATTCATGTTTTGGCTTGGTTTCAAGTATTTGACTACTTCTGTCGTCATCCTCCCCTTATTAGCAGTCACAAAGAAAAAGACAGAGAGGAAGAGGAAGAGAAAATGTGGTGAAAATAACTTGCTGTGTTGCTGTTATTGTTTGTGATTTCTGTGTGTGTGTGTGTGTGTGTGACAGAATTCCAGCTTATGCCAGTGCTATTCCCCGTGAGAGCCTCTCCTGCATTAAATAAATATCCACTAGTCTGCAATAGTTAGGAGAGAAGAGTTTAATGTATAGTTAGAGTGACTTGGAAAGGAAAACCCGACTGTGACAATACCAAGGATGATTTTCCGTTTTCTTGTGTAGAACTGACTGCAGAACTAAAGTTTTAAGTTTAATTGGGTATAAACGTTCAAACAAATGTATGAGTGAATTAATTTTCAACTGGAGCTGCTTTGTCAATATGAAGATTAGAAAAGAATTTTAGTTCTCTGGGTTCTAGTACTAGTAGTATATTCCCTTATAACTAGTATATTCCCTTTTATGGGTGGTAGGGTGAGGACCCAGCTTCAAGCCCCCACGTCAGCAAGCATCCACCCTACTGAAGTGTCCTTGAGCAAGGCACTGAATCCCTAGCAGCTCCTGTGCTGGTCTGCACCTGACCCTGCACTCTGACCTACCTTTGTAGGGGGAATGTGGAGAAAGAGTAATGGTCCATCAATAATGGACCATTTTAATATTTAACCTGATGGAAGCCTCACATGCTACACGCAACATCAATGCAAATATTTCATATTTACCGTTCCATAGTTTTTTATTTATTTACCATAGAAATGTTTCACTATTATTTCATTAACTAGATAATGACCACAATTAGAGAATATATAGGAATCAATATTTTGATCATAGGTTTCACTCTCCCCACTGTGGTTATTAATACCAAACAGCGTAGGCAGTTATGTCATTCTATACTAAATCACAACCACAAACAGCTTCTCTTTGTCTAGGGACAAAAGCTAATCATATGACGGACCAGGGTCTAATGCGTGTCTATTTGGGGGTCCTTGGCATGAAAAAGTTTGGGATCCCCTACTTTGTGGCACAGAGGGGCCCTGTTAGAAGGGCCCACAGTCTTGTATTTGTAAACTGGAGGGCCCACGCCCATGGATGCCTCCTGCTTCCGCACGCAAGCGCACTGATACGCCTTCTGTCAAACATGGCTGTGCTTTGGAAGAAAGAAAAATGCTGAATTGTGTTGCTAAATCTCGGGAAAAACAGCAGACATGGCTAGATTGGCTGATTACTGTATTGTCGTGGGATATGACCAGGAAAAAGTTGGTAAGTTTCACAACAAAACGGGTCGCAGATTGAGTTCCAACGCTGAGGTTTGTGTCCAGGCCGTCAGTCAGTGTGATGGTATTGATGCCAGATAGCTTTGCGCTTAGCCTAGCCACACAGCTACGATACGAGCTGGGAAACACTTTCTTTTCATTAACCAGCTAGATGCCGAATGTAATCTGGTGTGGTGTTACAGAGCAAGCACGCGCCTTATCACACGTTGGCAGTGGTTATTTTACACATGATGCGTTTCGATATTGGCTTGGATCATTTGAAACGTTTAATGGATTGAGTGAAAATCTGTCACATCCTGTCCCTGTTGATTGTGCCGCTGTCAGGTCCGGAGGCTTTCACAGCCAGCGAGCTGAGGGAGGGTTTTCTGGGGGAACAAACTTGCAAAAATGTTCATGGAAAATATGCATAGCTTGAAACCAAAACTTGCTCGTCGTTCATTTAATTTGTTTTACTGATCTAAGCGAAGTCAGCATTCGTCCGGTTCTGCATCCATGTTTTGTAATTTATTAGCATGACGTTGGAAGCCATGCTCTTGCTAGTTGCTTGCTATTTTTACCTACTGTAGGCGTACGTGTCATTGATCTGTTTATGTTTATATTTGTTTTTGCCGGAAGAGTGCTGAACGTTTAGATGATGGGCGTATACTGCTGCAAGGAAAGGCAGTCCTTGTGGTTATCCAGATCCTCCGCCCGTCCAGATTGTGTTCTGCATGCACTACCTTGCATGAGTGCAGAGATACGAAGCTCCTCAGCTTGAACTGACATGTGCTTCCAGCTTCAGTTGTTGTCTTCTGACACGGGACCTGACAGTCTTGCATAAATTTCAAACTGTAAATGAATATTGTTAGTATGCAGCTAAACATTTTGCATTGCAGTCAAGTGCTCACTTTTCATATTACCAAATGACAATTAGTACTCAAGTTATCATTACCTCTTATTGCTACTCATCTTCTGGTGATGATCAAAATTGAATTGCTCCTTTGTGAATAGCCTGGAGAACAGGAACAATATTCAGTCAATCTGCCACAAAGGAACAATAATAAGTTCCTAGCTTAGTGCAGTGGCTTCCAGCCAGGGCCATGTGTGTCAAAGAAGGGCCAGACCAGCTGAATCCTCTTAGTCACCACAGCCTTGCTATGCACAATAGGTAAACAGTGTCTTTCATCAGCTCTGCACATCCCAGCGCCAACTGACAAATAATTTTTTTGTGCTGCAGGGACAAAATGTTCCTGGCATCACCAGAGGAGGCTGAATGGATTCACATTCAGACAGTCTCACCACAAGAAGACACAGGGAGCATGAGTTTAGTTTTTCTCCACTGGCTACTATGATAAGTGATCATTGGAAGAGAAGAGAGCAAGCAAAGAAGCCATCGCAGATCGTAGTCTATTAGAGTGTTGTGGCAGTTGTTTTTGGGCCTGAGCTCTGCCTAGGTGGCCTTGTATGGGAATGATATGATCATATCTGGAAAATGAAAATGATTTTCAGGATAGGTGTACTAAAAACATTAAAAGGTATGCCTGTGTTGATTTCACAAATTCATTTAGAGTACCTCTTTTGCAGATGTCAGTTATTAGGCTAGGCTGTACAGAAGCCAACCTGGTCATTGGAGCACTGTCCAGTTGGCCGTCTAGAGAGCAGATGTTTTCTCGTCCACCTTGCTCATTAAGTCAAACCAGGGATCCTTGCAAGGATCATCACCAAGCCCCCTGCTCTGCAATGGCTTTTGCTCCACTGGCCTGACCCAATTCTCATTGAAAGATTACTGTGGAAGGACCACTGGCAAATAACACTAAGCATGTAATCTGTTGAGGAAGAGGCTAGGGCAACTGTCAACGCTGGCAGTAGGCATAAAAGAGGCAGAAATTAAAGCTGATATCACATTTAAATCACTCTAGATATAATGTTGGAAACAGGAAGCTGTCTGCATGGCGCTACATATTGATATGGTGTTGAGCCTCATTGATGTCTTGCTAGTAAATGTAAACAGTCTTTGTTTCTAATACCTCAAAAAAAAAAATATTGGTGCCAGTGCTCTTTGGATGCAGTCTGAAAAAAATACCAATTCATGATGAATCAGGTTGCCTTGCTACTGGAAATGGTAAAATAGGTTACCAATAGGTATTGGGTTATCAATAGGTCTTGGTAAAAATGCAGAGATTTTCCTTTAATGTTTCAGGTTGGATAGACAAATTTGTCAACCACAGCCAGAATTACCAACCTAAGTATTATAGTGGTGGTGCAACTTTTCTCTGAGACACAGTGGATGCTGTAGAGCATAGGATTATAGGCAGATACACTAAAGTTGAAGTGCCAACACATTACAGAAAAGGACAATCACCCAAATTCGTAACGTTAGCCAGGTAGCATTAAGTAATTTGACATTTTTTGCTACATAGCAGACTCCTGCCTTTCTGTGGGCCTTTTTTTTTATTAGCAATGACTATAAATGCAGGGCCACCCCTGCCACCACAAGATCATTTCAGGTGACCCATATTGAAAGGCAGATGACCTGATGTTCAAATTATTGTGCTTAGTGCAGTAGACTTAAATGATTTCAGAAAGAAAATTCAAGCGGGGCAAGTGCTTACTCGATAGCTTACTGCAGGCTTTATGAGATGACGCTGACCCTTCAATGGCAACCTGGTAGTTTGTCATGTATAGTATGTGAAATGTTCTTGATATGCACAGTGGTGATGATGATGATGAAAGGAGGTAGGGGTCTCTTCCACAATAATTTCAACACTAGTAATCTTCCTTAGGGACTAAAGTAATCCACAAACCTTGGAATTATTTTCATGCATAATGCTGGAATGCAAAAATCCTTGTTTAGTTGGATGCAGACTGTATTGAATAGGCAGTGTGTGTTTTCTTTTTGCAGTAGGACATTGTTTCTCTTTATTGGCGAGGGGTTATATGCACAACATAAATTGTAATTAGCGGAGGAACAGAGGTTATCTCCTACTGCTTAATTTTTTGTTTCTTCCTAATGTGCACCACCTCCCTCATCTATCTATTTTCTTTTTCACTCTTAAAATGTTTACACTAAAATCTTTCCCAACCTGAACTTGACTTAACTTGCATTATCAGAGGAATTTGCCTTGCTGTCTTTCTCAAATGGTTTATGGATGGATATCATCACCCTGTATCAAAGTGCTTTTGGAATGTGTTTCAGGGACATTATGCCCACTCTTGACTTTGTATGACTTTATGGTCTGGATTTTCTGGTCTGGACTCAGGAAATGGCTTATGTAAGCCCACAAGATTAAAAAAACAACACAGCAGTGACCAAGAGCAAAATGCTTCCATATGCAGATATTGATGATTGTGTGATGTTGCTGTTTGTATGTCAAATTAGCTTTGCACCTCTAGGGATACACATATGCCAGCATTCAATCTGGAGTAATTTCCTAATTTCAAATGACTCCACCAGATATGAAGCACTCTGAATTAACAGAAATGTCTTTTAAGCATTATTTTAATAGTTGTACCAAGAATGTTTCTATTTTAAGTTTTGCTTCCCAGAACTTTAATGAATTTGTTCTCTGTTATGACTTCTGTAAGAGTTTTGTGTGCTGGCTTATTTGGTACATGTGCAAGGAAAGTGCTTTTCTTAAAAGACAGAACAAAACCAGTGTTTCAACCTCTTAGAGGTTTATGATTTTGTCAGCTATTTGTGCTTAGTTATTTCATCTGGATAGAAACACTACAGAAATAGCTTCTGCTGGTATTTCTGTGGTTTACTTTGATTGTCTTCTCCTGTAACTTGCTTGCTCAACTCAGTCATCAACTTTTTCTTGGCTCTCATGCTAGACCTGTATAAAATGGTTTACAAGCTTATGTTGGTCTGCACCTGTTGAGGGTCATAATTTCATTTACCGGATCCTTTTCATTAGCTTCTGTAGTACTGTAGGTTGATTAACTCTTTGAAAATTACAAGCTAATGCTATTGAATTTATGTAGTTTGAATAAAATGACAGTTTTTCTAATAACAAAAACAACATAGCACCAGAATTTAGTTTAATGGAACATCTTTCACGCTTACAAACCAAAATAATGCTACCTCCTTTTGATCTGGAAATTGCAACATCCAATATTGCAATTCTGATATTTTTTCAATTCGTTGTGCAAATCTCACCCATGTGTTAGGGTGTCAAAATAAAACATTTTCTCAAACTCAGTTTGTTTTACCATCAGTGACATAAACACGTTGAGATGGTGAGCTACACTGTTCAAAGCTGGTTTATGCTTCACACGGAAATGGACGTGATGGAGTGCACGCAGCCAAAGCGACCACCGGCCGCATTTGAGTTACATGCAATGTTGTGAATTTTCAATCAACGTGGCCGGCATCACAGCACCTCCAGAATTGGCTAAACAAATAGGAACTGGAACTACTGGCTGATTCCAGTGGAATTATTTTTTTCTTGGTGGGAGATGTGAAGAGCTGAATTTTGCTACAGCGCCTCTAAAGTACTGGAGTTTTAAGGCGCACGGTCATCGTGAGAAGCACTAGAGGTATGAATGCCAAGGTGCACAGACTGCGGCTCTCACATAGAAAGCATGAACCAAGCTTCAGTCCTCATGGAATATTTTTCTGCACAAAGTTGGTGATGACCCAATCCATGCCAATGTTGTAAGTTACGAATAACTGAACCTGATGTCAAAATTAGCAGTTTACACTGATTTCCTCCAGTTTTCTCATATGGCCCAGGGATAAACAACATATGTATCCCCAGACCCCTTAAATCCAGCCTAGTTTCTTGTGCATATGTGCATCATGCACCAGAACATTAACTGCTAATTTCAAAATGCAACTGTGATGTATGATACATTACCTGATTAATGTTTTGTTCTTAAGATCTTATGGATATAGAATTAACAGATAAAATTAGGGAAAAATAGTCATAGTTGTTCTATCTATCCAGAATTCGGACCACAACTACAGTGCTTCTGTCCAAAGTTTGGTAGTTGTTCACATATAGTGAATTGAATTCCTATAGATTTGAGTACAAGGTTCCTGGCCATTTTATTTCTTCTGAAGATGATCTTAAATAATAGGCAAGTGGATCACATTTAAAGTTTTCTTTCATGAACAGTAGTCTTTGTGATTAAATGTCGTCCCTACATTAGCTAGGCATTAACACAGTGTCATTTCACTGTGTTATGAGGTGATTTCATGTGTGGGTTTTAGACTAGGGTATTGAATGTACTGTATAGGTACCATTTTCATTGTTCTATCATCTGAAATTTTGCTAGAATCGAATCTTGGATGATGTCGGCACAGTCAGTGTAGGCCCACACACAGTAATATGTTGTAGTGACTGTACTGGTTGCAAACTTCTTTGCACTAGCCGGCTGCTTGTGGTTAATAAAGGTGTCCAACTTAATGTTGTTACTCAGAATGTACAAGATGGCAGATGTGGAATTTTTTTCTCAGTTTTTGCCTCCATTGATTGGTGGTTTCGGGTTTGGCAGCTTCCCGTTTGGATTCAGACTTTGTGGTGAGAGGCATCCTGACCACAATGGAGGAGTTCCTTCCTTTCTGTTTTAGAGTGCACAAGTGTGATAGGACTGGCCCAAGCAGGGAAACTCCACTGGTTACTGTTACACTACTCTCACTCAGGTCTCTTGATGACGGATTGTGCTAAAGACACAATCAGAGCTTTGTGATTCACGTGTATATGCAAGTTAAGTCAAGTTCAGGTTGGAAAGGTTTTTAAAGATTTTAGTGTAAACATTTTAAGAGTGAAACTAGAAAATAGATAGATGAGGTGCACATAAGGGAGAAACAAAAAATAAGCAGTAGTAGATAACTTTCTGTGAACAGTCTATCCCTTTTCTTAATCTGATGAGGTTCTATGACAGCCCTACTGCAATATCTGCATCTGTGATACTCATAGAAGTTCAATATGAGACAAACTATTGTGTCCACATTCAGTGATGAATCACACAGTCTCAAACAAGTCTCAATATCAACAGATTAACTGTAAACAATGGCTGCACAATTCATTTTGTCAAATCATTTGTCATGATTTTAGTTTCCACAATCAGAGAATATTGGTATATTGAAACGTTTAAGATGTTGATGGGTAGATTGATAGGAAGATTTTGAAAGTGTATCAAAGTAATTTTGTTTCTAAATTCATCAAGATGAATAATTGTGATTAATATACTGAAATAAATGAAGTTAAACCCAGAAAGAAATATGGGGATGAACAGTTTCTCTCTAAGGACCCATTCAATATGGTGGGACTGCAGGAGGTGTCTGCCTACCTCATAAATCTGCACTGGCAAATACTGTAAACTGAAGGTTAATTGCTTGCACTCTTATAAGCTAGTCTCCAGTTAATCTCATGTAGCCACACCTCTGGCTCACACCAAGAGCTCTGGAGAAAATCACGTTAGAGAATGTGGGGAAAATGGGACCTTGCGTAATGGAAGGTCGCAATTTGACGGGCTTTGAATTTGAAGATCACTACTCATACACAACTGGGTGTAACAACGCTAGCTGCCGAGTCTCTTAAATTGCTCCAACTTGGACAAAAACAGGTGAAAACTTTGGATCGAGACCTCATTCTGTTTTGCCAGAAATATTCCCATTACATCAGACACTGTTGATGAAGCCTTTACTGATTCTCAGCTTGAAAACTACTGATTGATACAGATGTAATGGTGTGTTTACCAACAGGCTATGGTAAAAGTTTGATGTACGAAGCGTGGCTGACAGCCTATGATCTACATGAGAGAAAGGAAACTGTAGTATTAGTACTCTGCCTGTAAGGCCCGATTGATCTTTGCCAAGACATACCTGGACAAACCGAAATCCTTCTGGGAAAATATTCTGTGGACCGATGAAACTAAATTAGAGCTCTTTGGCAATGCAGATCAGTGCTTTGTTTACAGACAACGAAATTAAGCTTTTAAAGAAAAGAACACCCTACTTACAGTCAAATATGGTGGAGGTTCCATAGTGCCCGAGGCAGTTTCTTTGCTTTATGTCTTAAATGTATTAAATGCATCATAAAATCAGAAGATTACCAAGGAATTTAAGAGTGACGTGTAAGAAAATTGGATATCAATCGAAGGTCATGGGTCCTCCAGCAGGACAATGACCCAAAACACACATCCAAAAGCACCCAGGAATGGTTCAAGACACACATTGGATGTTGTGGAGTGGCCAGCAATGAGTCCTGATCTCAATCCCACTGAGAACCTATGGCGAGACCTGAAATGTGCAGTTGGAAAGAATCCTTCAAACATTGAAGAACTGGAGTGGGCTGCAATTGAAGAGTGGGAGAAACTGCCAGCAGAAAGGTGCAGGAAGCAGTCATCATTGCGAAAGGCTGTGTAACTAAGTATTAGATAAGGGTGCCAATAATCATGGCCATAGCCACTTTTCAATTTATGTTTGTATTCTTATTGCAAACCCAGTTGAGAACCACAGGCTGAGGCTATGTAATCTAAACATTTACCAATATGCCGGATTTGATGTTGTAATCCTTTGTGCCATAACCCAGGGTGAGCATTCATACAGAAGCCCACATCTGTCATGGATTAGATTCATTTATGGAAACAATGCCATATATTTCTGATCTGGCATCATTGTGATTATTTTTCTTTTCTTCCAGTTTTGTGACTTTGGCATGACCTTTAAACAGTGTCTATCCTTCCAAATATTTTTCCTGCTCCTACAGTGGATATAAAAAGTCTACACACCCTTATTGAAATTGCAGGTTTTTGTGATGTAAAGCCTGGAGTCAAGATAAATCATTTCAGACCTTTTTCCACCTTTAATGTGACCTTGCAACCAACAAAATTCAAGTGAAAAACAAATAAATAATTTTAGGAAAAATAATTGAAAATAAAAAACCTACAATACCCTGGTTGCATAATTGTGCACACTCCTCAACTAATACTTTGTGGAAACACCTTTTGCTTTTATTACAGTAGTAAGTCTTTTTGAAGTCTCTATCAACTTCGCACACCTGGACTTTGCAATTTTACCCCACACTTCCTTGCAAAAAGTTCAAGTTCCATCAAATTGTGAGGGGATCTCCTGTGCACAGCCCTCTTTAGGACAAGCCACAGGTTTTCAATGGGATTGAGGTCTGGGCTCTGACTGGGCCGTTCCAAGACTTTGATCTTCCTTTTCTGAAGCCATTCCTTGGTTGACTTGGATGTGTGCTTTGGATCGTTATCATGTTGGAAGGTGAAATGCCTCTTCATTTTCATCTTTCTGACAGATGCCAGCAGGTTTTGTGCCAAAATATCTTGATATTTGGAGCTATTCATTATCCCCTCTATCCTGACTAGAGCCCCTGTCCCAGCTGAAGAGAAGCAGCCCCAAAGCATGATGCTGCCACCACCATGCTTCACAGTAGGTATGGTGTTCTTTGAGTGATGAGCTGTGTTGCATTTGCGCCAAACATATCTTTTAGAATTAAGGCCAAAATGTTCAACCTTGGTCTCATCAGACCATAAGACATTTTCCCACATGGTTTGGGGTGACTGAATGTATTTTGTTGCAAAATTTAGACGGGTTTTGTGAGAAATTGCTTCCGTCTTGCCACCCTACCCCATAGCCCAGACGTGCAATATACAGGAGATTGTTGTCACATGCAGGGAGTGACCAGTTCCTGCCAGAAATTCCTGCA
>OOFE01005401.1:7506-17549 GCA_900323365.1 Monocentris japonica
TCAGCACCTTAGCTGTGGACTCCTCCAAAGCTGTAACTCTCACTTTGGTGACCTTGAAAACAAACTCAGTGGCCCCCGAGGCCTTGACAGAGGGGTTTCCCTGGGCATAGTGGCCAGAGGCTCTCAGGGTGAAAGTGGGCTGAGAGCAGGCGGGGTCGGAATAGTGGTGGTAGACCCCCTCCCATGCATGCTGGTCGGGATCAAAGGTGAAGTCTCGGGTGAGGAAGAGGACAGCAGGTCGGGCTTCACAGCGTTGGCTGACCCAGCGGCCTTCCAGAGACAGAGGGGCTGCAGGGGTTTGGGGCAACACTGGGGGGCGCTGCTCCGAGGAGCGGTACACCAGGGCACACACAGGGCAGGGATGGACGTGATGCTGGAGAGGGTCACAAACAGGTATGACAATGTGTTCACAAATTTTAAGTTGTCAGAAGAGTTTTGTGAATAGTGATGATTGATGAACACCTATAGTGTAATAATCACGTGAACATAAATAAAATAAATAAATCAGTGGCCAGCAGTGCAAGTGATACTCTGTAGTATGAGTGTGTGAATGTGTGTGTGCCTTGTTAAATGAGAATTGAAAGCAAAAATACACAGAGTGGTCTCACCATCGCGTTCTGCAGGGGCTGCTGGTACCCTGTGGGTCTGTAGTGAGTTCTCTGTGCCCAGTCAGTGTGTATATCCCCTAAGAACAGCTCCTGGACCTTCCTTCCATGGTTGTGGTGCTGGGTCTCCACCCGGACTAGGTCCATCTCCATCATGGAGAAGCCCAGAGCCCCCAGACAGGCCCTTCCTGCCCGGGCATTGTACAGCTCATACAGCCTCCCCGGCACCATTCGACCCAGGGCCAGACCCACACACACCGGAGGCAGCCGGGCAGCCAGCCTCTGCAAGGCTACAGGGCTATGGACTACGATGCCCACCTTGCTGAGGTGGTGTTCGGCCTCGGTGCCCCCTCGGGTGATCCAGGAGGCCTGGCGTAGGCGCAGCTTCCCCCTGATCATCAGGGAGTAGGCTGGGTCCTCGCAACCGCTATCGGTGTAGTAGTGCTGCAGGGCCCGGAACTGACGGCTGGAGTGGAAGGTGTAGGAGCGGGTTATGAACTCCGGGCCAGGCCGAGCCTCACATCTGATCACAAGAGAGGAGGGAAGTTGTTAGAATAAGGCTGTGTACCCATCCACACCTCCACACATTTACTCATCAATTATTGGACACATAAGTATAAAACATTTATAAGTATACACCCGAGGACCACAAAAGGCATTTTAGTCAAGACACTTAAGGGGCCCTCCCTCATCATGGGGCTCTGAGTAGTACCCATATTCTCTCCACTAAATTGCCCCAGGTAGTGAGTAGCATTTAGTAACCTCAATTCAAATTCTGGCTAGTGATGACACTTTTGCAGTAGCCTGGAATGAAAAATCTTACTCACCAGCAGACAGGCTGGTGAAATTCCTATCTCTGACACAATGTTTTGATCAGGTTAAGATAAGAGGTATATTTGGGATTTTTCTTGGGATTTTCATCCAAGGAAATACCACATATGTCTGAAACACTGGTTCTTTAATTGTAGTAGAGAAATGAGGCAGCAGAAACGAGGTTTTCAAGTTAACCAAACCAGTCTATTAAAAGATGGCTGCAGAATAAACATATTTGTCAAATAACACTAATTTATTTTCAATTCAACAGTTAAAGCAGTACTTAATAGTTAAGTCTACTGAGACACAACAGTAAAAACGATAAGTAGCTGTTTGCTACCAAAGGACGGGGCACTAGAGGTCAATAGATACACACACACACAGAGGAGAAATGTTAGATGCAATACACATTCACACAGATGCAGTGAAAGGTTAGAGTACCCTATCAGTTACAACCCCCTCGTGACACTCCAGGTGTGACCAGTGGCCTACAGAAGAGGCAAAGAAGGAGTGTGTCATACACTCGTGACAGTTGGTATCAAAGTGCAATAATAAAAGCTCTAACTCCCAGTCACAAAATGTTAAAATCACAAAATACAAAGAGGTTCCAGCACAAAAAGGGAAATTTAAAGGTGAAGCAAGTTAAGAGTAACCCGAAACATCTGCTGTGCACAAATTAACAGATCTGAAAGGTTTATGTCTCCCTGCTCCATTTACTAATTTGCTGAATCGCTACAACAACTTTGTAGAAAATTTACCTTGTTGACACCCAAGTGCCCTCCAGCCTAGGGGGGATGTCTGCTGTGGTTCTCACCCTGTCCTGTAGGTGGCGGTACTGACAGTAGGGTTCCCATTGTGAGTTTTCACTGTAGTTGGAAGAGGAGCTGAAGGGGGCTGTTGGGACGTCCCATAGTTCACTCCCTGTCCCAGCCACGACTACGGCTATAGGAGAAAGCCACAGAACAGTAAATAATCTCAGGGATCATTATCTTGTATTCCAGTCAGATAAACACAGAAGGCTCCATTACAAATCATTTAGATTTCCAGCCTGATTGGTATGGTCAATACAGTGGCGTTTATGAGAAACAGGAACACAGAATGATTCGGTTCAGAGATGATTATCAGCCTCATTCATCAGAAAATGAAGGGAACAAATAATAGCTGCAGGGGGATATTCACCCCTTCTCCTCTTCACATTTAAACACAATTCTGGTTGACTGCAAGCAGTTTGAGGGTTGTGATTTCTGTAAATTTTCCATGTAATGAGTGGTGAGTGGGTGCTATAGAAACCATACATGGTTCTGAATCAGGACGCTGGCTACAGCGCAGACGGTTTTGGCTTGTCACTTCAATCGGCCTGCAGCTGCAGCTCACACTTCTAGTTTTTGGGTCTCCTTAGAAGCAGGAGGTGTGTGTGTGTGTGTGTGTGTGTGTGTTTTTGTGTGCATACTCCCTCACGCTCACTCATGTATGTGTGCTTATCCTGTGTTGCATCTTGTCATTAGGGCGCAGCAAACAGCGGGTCACTGACAGCAGCAGGCCAACGTAGCCAAAAACATCTCTTGATAATATGATTCAAAAACACTTGTGGTGATGAATGGTCTTGCTTAGGATTTCCCAAACATTGACAGTTGAGGTGATCCAAATGAAAACATTATTCATCCTGAAACACTTATTGATCTGACACATGCACATCTGCAGTCTCTCTGCCTGTCATTAGCCATAACTACACACCCCACTTGTTGTAGCGTGGAGATCTGTCCACCGTTGACAGAGCAAGGCCAAGATCTACGATCTGGTTTCAGCACAGACAAAGGCTAGCCGATTCTCTGATTGCACCCCGATGGTTGGAACATGAGGAAAGCCACTGGGATCTGGGCAATATGTGTGTGCGTTAGTGTGTGTGTGTATGTGTGTGTGTCTGTGTGAGTATGATGAAAATTATGGCTTTAGTTTCATCCTCCCAAAACAAATGTCAAACAGCAAGGGGGATGAGTCCTCACAGACTCCTCCATCTCCTATATATTCTCTGATTTCCTCTTTTTTTCTTCTGTCTACCATCCCACGTTGTTTCTCTCTCTATGGCTCTATCTGTTGCTATCACTCTTCCTTTCTCTCACTCTCCCACTCTTTCATTCTTAAGTCATCATATCCATCTTGCTTTTTCCTATATTTCCCTTTTCTCTCTACCTCTCTATCTTCCCATTTCTGTTTTTCCCTTTTATTCCCCCTTACTCCACCTCTCTCTCTCTCTCCCTCTCTCTCTCTTTCTCTCACACTCCCTAGTTGGGGCTGCAGAATCTCATCATAGGCCCTTTGGTAGACAGCTTTATGGATGTACTCTGGGTTCAGTTTGAGGGGCCTCTCCCTTGTTTGACTTAGATACGCTCACTTCTCCCCTCTTCTCGCAGCGCACGTGGGGAGAACGTCACCTCTCGAGCCCCAGCTTCAACTGGGAGGCAGTTATGGAAGTGCCGACTGCT
This sequence comes from Monocentris japonica, assembly GCA_900323365.1. Lineage (NCBI taxonomy): Eukaryota > Metazoa > Chordata > Actinopteri > Trachichthyiformes > Monocentridae > Monocentris > Monocentris japonica. The sequence continues at coordinate 11,408 of OOFE01005401.1, forward strand.
CAGACCGCGGCTCAGCCGTCCGGTTCAGTCACAGATCGCTTTGTTCGCTCACGGAGACACAGATGGAGCAGAGCAGGAAATGGGGACTTGTCTATAAATGACTTGTAGGCGGCCAATGAGTTTTGCCTTTAAAGAGGAGCCCAACTGGAGAGCATTTAGTGACCTTGGCCCTGTCAGAGGGAGGAAGCTTTGCTTGCCTCCCTTACTGTTGGAATGCATCCCATGTGGTGACCACAGCCCCATACATGTTGTCAGCGCGGTCCTTTCCTAACATCCTTCCACCTGATGCGCGCACACCACACACACACACACACACAGACACAGACACGCACATGCACACGCACACGCGCGCACACACACTTGGGGATGTTTGAGCTGTATACAGTCACACACCGCAAAGACAGATTTAAGCTCAAGGCACATTTCTTCTCCTTCAAGCGATTTGATTTATGTCAAATTGTTGATACGAGTAATACTTTTTTTCTGTCACAGGAGTTGAAACATGTTTGCAATTTTCCCCATGTGATGATGCGTTTGTTTATGCTCCATGTCACTGCAGCTGGCAAGGGAATCCGGTCAGACGGACTCAGCTGAGCTCCCGCGGGAAAATTCAGAGCCGAAATACTAATCAAGATTAATTAATTTCCACTGCTCCTTGCGAGTCATCCGATTGGTCTGTTTTGTGTTATCCCCCTCTGTAACTGCATGCAACATACTGCCAAAATAGTTACTCACACATATTGCAATGAGTGGACAGAGAGGCTAGAGTTATAGTATGTGATGTGGAATCATTTGGGTTGCTATATTTGAGTTTCTGTTTTGGCCAAAGCATTTCTATAGTGTTTCTTGAGGTCACTTGTCATTCAGGCCCTCTCCCTCCTTGGATCTCATTCCAGTCGGGCATATGGTTGCATTTACTAAAACTGCACTCGTAAAAACACAGCTTAGTAAAACAAAATTGCTCATCATGGGGTTTTAAGTATTCTTCCACAAAAGAGGCTATTCTAGCCACAAGTGAGACAATGCAGTAATACAGATAATAATATCCAACAGGGAGCTAAACCCCTTCACAATTTGGAGGAGATGGGGAACTATTTTAGTTGATTCACTTCCTGCATAGGCAGTGAAATATCGTTAGCCTTACCCTGCAGTGGTTCCCAATCATTTCCCCATTAGGGCCCCTTAAACCTCCCCCTGCACAGTGTATACAGGGCCACATGCTAGGTGCATCTTTCAAAAAAACATATTACACATACGTATCTCTCTCTCTTTTCTCTCTCTAATGCAGTCCTCACTAATTCTCTGATTGGGGAGATCTCCTGACCTTCAGGGGAACACATCGGCTCTGATGAGGCACAAGCAGGCCCACACACGCATCACTAGTTTGTCCTCCTGTAATATCATCATTCTCCCACAAGGGGTCAGTGCAACTGTCTGTGACCCCTGTGTGGTCTGGATGGCCAGCCTGTCATCGCCACTGCCACCGGACATCGCTGCAGCTAGCCTGTCCGTGTGACTGATGACCAGCCAAAGTAATCTACCTGTCTTACAGCTTCCAAAGTCATGCTGTTTCCACATACACACACACACACACACACAGAGACACGCGTGCACACACACTCACAAACACACTGGAAACATTGATTTATAGAAGGGATGCCATTTATGAAGGACCTCCAGGCTGCACACTGTTTGTTTGTTTGTGTTTGTGATTAGGGTTTGGCAGCTCTCGCTCTCCTCTCATGTCTCATCCACAGCGCCAAAGTCAAAATACGGTTTTATGTACTTCTCTATTTGGAGCTGTCCAATGCAAACAAGAGCTAGATCCAGCCACTTTTAATTCACGGCCCACATCTTGTGGGGGAATCAAGCGCTCAACGTTTAACGTGTGCAGTTCATTAGAGAGAGAGAGACCCCTCTGTCAGCTTCTTACCTTGCTTCATTGGGGCTTTTCAAGAAGAGCCTTGGTGCACTAAACTTGCCAAAGTGGTGGTAGGCAAGGTAAAAAAAAAACATTTTTATCCAGGATGGTCCTTGAAATGATGGCACAATGCAAGACTAAGCTGGACCAGTCACTGCAAACTTTTGTGTGCAAACATTTTAACTGCTTCCTCATCTTTTTTACTCCATCCTGGCCCCACTTTCTACAGTTTCAGCCCCAGCATGGTCGGCCCCGAGGTACTGTATAGTGTCCCTCTGTCTCTCTCTAATCTCTCAATCCGTCTCACTGCCTCAGTGCCGCAGGACAAAACCCTCTTAACTGTCCCTGAGTTTTTCACCTCACGCATTGCCACATGGCTTTTGTGAGGCCAGTGCCCTCCTGGCCCGGCCTGGCCCTGCTCCGCCTTACCTCACCCACCTCCCCCCTCCCCCTGATTACTGCTCCCTTGATGAAAAAGCCATGATGTTTACGCCTCATTTCTCCTGGATGGATTTCAGATTCCTCCCTTCTTTTTTCTCTTTTCCTTCTTTGTTTCGTTTTTTTGTGTGTGTGTGTGTCTGTCGGTGGTTGATGAGGTGAAGTTGGTCAGGATGAGGAGGTGTGGGTGGGGGGTAAAAGCTTCTTCATGTGCTATAGTGACCCCAAACTCTTGCAAGTCATGATTACTGGGGTGAAGAATGTTTGTGTGTGTGTGTGTGTGTGTGTGTGTGTGTGTGTCTGGGCACCCACAAGCATGCGTACATTCCCTTGTGTGTCATAAGATATCTGGATTGGTTGTATAATGGGAAGGATCTCACCGCCCACGCACTGATGGATAAAAATTATTTCAGGTAATCCTTGCAGGGGAATAACACGGTAAATCATCTACTTTTTCACAGTGTTGCATAATCCCTCACAAAATATGACCAGCTATATATTGGATGCTGTGTATATATTGGATGCTGAATGTGCACATTCTTCTGTTTCTACTCTGTGGAGGTATTGTCCTATGTGGCAAACCCCACCTATCAAAGCAGGCTAACACAAGCCATGCAAAGTATTTTCAAATTCTATTTGGCTCAGGCCTGCTTACTACAGAACCCTGCATCTGTCTTTCCCCCTGTCCTTCAGTCAATGTTGTCGCCTGTGGAAACAACAAAGTCAGGCCCAGGTCAGGTTGATTTAGCAGTATTTCAAAGAACATGAGGTCTGTTGTGTTATTCTAACCCTGAGTCCCCCTTCCTATTGTGGGCTTTCACCCCAGTCTCTCATAGTGTCTCCCTGCCTTGGAGTATCCCTTGGTCCCTGAGGCAGCACATGGATGACTGCTGTTGTCTTTTCATCACAGCGTAAGCTGGTTAATCCAGCCGCCTTGTTTATTTAGACAAGAGATCTGGAGGGGTTTGTCCAGCAGACCTTGCTGCCAGTTCCTCTGTGGTTAGGAAACCCTGGCTCCTGTTCGTGCAACAACAACATACAGCTCGTCCCGCTATGTCTCACACCCCCACCATGAATAAAATAACCAACGGATTAGGCCAACACCTCCACCTACTCCATCACCACCATCCCACCACGTTGCATGTGTAAAACCATCACCAAAACTACCAGCCACAATCCTCCCTCGCAGGTAACATGCACTAGCTACTACTAACAGTGGCTATGATGGTGCCCAATACTTCAGATCGTGGCTCATTTTTGTTCAACTTTTCATGCTCTACATTATTTGCAATGCTATGTTTTCAGAACTATGTCTGCTGTGAGCCACAATTCAAAGGGAGCCACTGGATGGACTATCCTCCCTTTATTTGTACTTTTTCCACTGTCTAATTTCGCTAGGTGGTAGAGAAGATCCCTGATTATAATAGCACCTGACATGCATTGTGGTGTCTCTCCTTAGCGGACAGCTGAGGCTGTCAAGATGGAGATAGCAGACAAGGAAAGTTGATGGTCCGTTGATGTTTTAGAGCTGAGATTACATCGGTTTCACCTTAATCCGAAGGTTTGGCTTGGAGAAGTTTTGGAGAAGTCGGTGGCTGTCTCACATTCTTCAAGTTGGAACAGGACAATTAAGGGCCTAAATAGGAAAACTGCATCCAAGGTTTAATTTAGAATTGGATTGAAGGTTTTTCTGTTCAAAACATATGGTCAGATGAGGTAGTGATAAGATGCGATCACTGATTTTTCACGTCTAAAGATCCACCAGACCTTATACTAATATTTACTGTAGTCTCTTCTACACAACCAATTGCTTACTTTTATCTTCCTTAAAAACTTAAACAAGGGAGACAGCATCCTGCTAAGAATAGAGTCTGTGGCGTTAGGGTTCAAAGGGTGGCAAGTACATATGGGAAAAACACTGAATCTGTTACTATAGCTACAGCAAAATGACAAGCAATGACGAGAGTCTGGCTCAATATGGAATCAATATTTTGAGTCATGTTAGAGTCAATATAAAGTACACTGAGTTGGGACCAAGACATTTTTTTCACCAAGATTTTTTCTTCCACAGAAATTATATCACACCTGTCATAACATACCATGATACAAATTTTGTGGTCCAAACCCTTTCATGATTTATAATCCTACTTTGATATCAAGGTTAATTTCAAATGAGGTTTCTGTCCAGATGAAAGCTTCCCTGGTCTGAGGAACTGCTCAGCTCCTTATGTGTCGAGGGCTGACAACTCAACCGCCCCTGTCTCCTCTATTTGACTTGAGTGGTGGAAAAGAAAAACAGTTCACAGATACCAGTCTACCAGTCTACCGTTCTACCATTGAGCCAGCGAGGGAGGGAGGGCAGCAGGGGTGCAGGATAGTGATTATAACTGGGCAGATGTCTCCTCCTGTCTCTCTCCCTCCACCATCACCCTAACCAGGCCTGACGGCCAAAACGCTGCGCTCCCCCGACCAAGGCTGCGGTGGCTGGACTATCAGCTCTGCACAGCAGCCTGAGGTAGGGTCAGTAATGGCTGGCTCCTGTTATTCTAACCATTACCATAATGGCAACATTAGTTCCAGGGCCACGCTTCCCTGCTCCCAGGGATCCATTGTTTAAAGGCACCAACCAGGGCCCTTTTTAAGACTCCTCTACTGGTCGCAAATCCAACTGTGGCTTTGAAGATGCAGAGAGAGAGAAAGAGAGAGAGAGAGAGGTTGAAAACAGACCAGCTATTCATAAGTCTGATGTCAGCGCAGGTTATGTTTTTGTTTTTGAAAGTAGGAATCCAAATGTGGAACTGTGCAAATCATTTGAATTGTGTCAAATAATGACATAATGATTTCCTTGTAATTATGAGTTTGTCTTTTATAATATTTTCCTTTTCGTCTCCATATCCTGCCATGTGCTCCTTCAGCTAAATCACCAAGGATTCAGCTGATTTCTCACATGGGAGAGTGTTCATCTCATTGTTTTCATACCAACACTGCTCTGGATTAGAACAAATCTCTGTTTTAGATCAGATGATAAAAGTTGGATTTGTGCAACAAGTTGGTATCGTCACACGGGATTCCTCAAGAAAAAACACAGCCCGTGTAGACTTCCATTATTGAAACTCACAGAAAAGTATGTGAATGTGCAACACCACAGTCTTTTTAAACTTTTTAAGGAAAACAACTTTTTAAACAACATTCATCTTGGACAAAATATTGGTCAAAATCAGGCTTAATATCGAAGCTTACTTTCTTTGGATCTCTGGGGGGAATTAAAGACATATATCCATCCTGTCAACAGTGCCTATAAACTCACCTTGCCAGAGCCACAGCACCCAGACTACCTTCAACAGGTGAGCGAAACGTCCATGTGACATGTTTCCTGCTTCCACACACTTCACTCACACCGCTCAGAAAACAAACTTTGATCCTTGGGGAAATCCAAGAAGCAGGCGGGCTCCCGTCAGCAAGAGATGGTCATTTAGGATATCACCATGACACGAGCAGAGATGAACTGTCTGGTAATCCGTCAGCTGAAATCCTCGTGTCCCGTACAGCCAGCAGCTTCTCTTCTACTCCAACTTCTTGGCTTCCATGGTCTGATAAGAAAAGTCCTCAGTTGGAATCAGTCTCTTCATGCAACTTCTCCTCACTGGTGCTTTCCTTTAGTTGGAGAGGGGGAGAGTAAATGCCCCTCTCTCTCTCTCTCTCTCTCTCTCTACTCAAAAAATCACACACCGTTGCCTCACTTGGTAGTACTGTGGATTGGTTCCACTCTATGCATGTGCCATG